>JAVMKO010000006.1:11786102-12020118 GCA_032164245.1 Sternotherus odoratus | reverse complement strand
GCCAGCATCGCTTTCTCCTCCTCGTAGCTTCTGCAACGCAGCCCAGGGAGGACAAGTGTCTGGAATGTGCTGGTTTATGTCCTTTAGGGACCATAGCCAGCTGACATAAATTAGAGCAGCCCCTAGAGCTCTAGACTGGGCTGGGACTGTGGCAGAGAGGGAGTTCTAACAGGTTGTTGGTTTGCAGTTTTGTCTTCTTTTTCCCTCTCTCAAGCTATATGAGGAACAGAAACCTTCCTCTGATCAGTGCTCCCTAGGCACAGGCAGAACCAACTGGGCTCTTCCAGGTAAGGAATGGGGCAACCAGAGGGATGCACCGGGTAGCCAGTAGGGGTGCTACTGAGCAGTTGCATCCCAGTCTGGACAGTGGGTGTTCAAAGCACTCCTGGCCCACATCAGAGCTGCTCCTGGAGATGTGTTTGGGAAGTGGCAGGAGGCGGTGTTCCATAGTCATGATTCAAACATTTCAGTTTAGAAGTCAGAGGACATGGCTCAGAGAGCGCACTTTCCATTTGCAGAACAAATAGATACAACTACTCTAAAGAGTCGAGGCACTAAAGTCTTTCACAAACTATGTCCCCAATCCGGCAGACTCTTAATGAATCCTATTTAGATCAATAGGACTACTCACCTGCAAAAACCTACTCAGGTTATAATGGTTTGCAGGACTGTGTTCAGCGGGCCCAATCCAACTGGCATTATGATAGCAGAAAGACTCCTACTGATCTCAGTGGGAGCAGGACTCCTACAAACATAGCCTCACTGTCGGAGAAATATGATTGCAAAGCCACCACAGTACAGGATAATTTTCATGTTGTCACATAGGACTAATATATCTTGTCTTTTGCAATACAGTATAGATAAAATAATGTTAATATAATATTAAGAAAATGTTCTATGCTGACATCCTTTTAGTTGAGTTTAGTACCTTTTGTTCCAAAGGCTGTCAAAGTATTTTACGTATGCAGCATGACGAGCATTCGTGGTGCTTTACCAAACACAGAAGGACAAGGTCCTTTTCCAACGAGCTTGCAATTGAACTCAGACAAATACAAAACAAGAGACATCTGTGCCAGCACAAATACTTGCCGATACTTTGTTGGTGAAGAGATTAACATAGGAAGGCTTCATGAAGGAAGCTTTACATAAACACAGGAACACAGGCATACAGTATTAAATGTCTGGGAAAGAGAATAACAACTAGAACATGGCACACCATACAACCACAACTAGGCAGAGTGGAGAGAGGAAATTTTGGCCAGAGTCAGTGCATTTTGCATTGAAGGCTCCACAGCAATATTAACTATGTCTCCTTGATCATGTGGATTATGGGTCTGATCCTGTGAGTGGTAAATAGAAGTGAGATACAACTCCCACAGGATGCAGTTGGCACCTCACAAGATTGAGTCCTATGACAAAAGTTTTCCTTATGTTCCATCATATAGCGCACTCTGCTTCTGTGTTATACCCCCTCTGCCCCGCTGTGTCTATCTTGTTAATTTAGATTATAAACTCTTCAGGGCAGGTGTTGTCTGCTACTCTGCACAGTGCCCAATACAATGGTGCCCCATACTTGGTTGATGTAAATAAATGATAATAACAAACAATAATAAATGCTCATACAAAGCTGGGTAATGTGACATACTATTCAATAATGATACATAAGGAGCTACACTTGTCAAAGGTAAGTTTTGGTGCATATACACTCTTGCATGCCTGTTTACATATTGCATAATGTTGTAATGAATGCTCATAAGGGTGCAAGTTGGTGTTGCTGTAATATCCTTAATTCCCTGACTTTTATTTATTTATGTAGGTTCTTAATTTTAACAAACCAAAGTCATTTTTGCATGCAACTGTGTTTTTCTTTTAAAAAAAAAAAAAGTGATGACTGTGAAGTTTAAATAGAAATGGCAGGGCGAATAGCTGCTGCAGTCTGATACACATATGCCATAGACTCTTTTTATTCCTTTGAGGTTTCTCATCCGAGAACTGATGAAGGCCAGTTTTGCTTAGCTTATGAGATGTGACAATATCGTAACTCACGGCAGCATGGCTATGGACTTGTGATATTCTTGTTGTTCTGCTCACCATAGCCTCAAGGGCAGAAATAATCAGAACAGGTATCAAAACTAGATCTCCCACATAAACACCGAAGAGCATGACCACTAGGCCACCGGGCAGGAGATCAGATACTTACCTTTCAAAATGAAGCATAGTCCAGCCTAAAGATAGGGAGAAATTCACTGGTGTATTACAGCGCCTTTATACCAACTTAACAGGGCCACAGAACCACTGTAACAGTCCTCTGGGGAATTCCCCTGATTTAAAGGGGAGTTCTTGGCAGGTGCAGAGGTGTCCCAGTTGGCTCTGTGCCACTCCCAGAGGAGCCCCGACAGAGTAGATGTGTTAGGGGCATTTCTGAGGGGGAGATAGAATGTGACAGTGCATTCCTGTGCCCTGTTCTGGCTACTTCTGGCCCTGATCTCAGTGCATGTGGATGGTTGATTTGGTCCCCTAGAACACCAGGTAAATAGCAGAATAAAAAGTACTAGTCAGGTCAAAACCTGCAACACTGTGAAAATTAGACAGGATCAGGCTTATTCTAGCCATTAGCATAATTTGTCTTCAAGCTTTCCATTGCAATCCTTTCAACTGCAACTAACTTTGATATCTGTGATGTGATCATTTTATGAGGCACTTGTACATCTTTACCACCATCTGGGTTTGTTATACCATAAAAATTGGAAGAGTTTATGTATCACTGTACATGTGACAAATTTAGATTGTGCCTCACAGTATATCTCCAAATGCCTCATGCTGTCCAGTTGTAAGTGACTCAAGCAATGAGATTCCAGATTAACTCTACAGTCACACAGGTGTAGTAAATCCTTTGAGATCCCTGGATAGAAGGCACTAAATAAATGCTCAGTGTGCATATTATTAATAGTATCCATGTTAATTGTTTAGAAAGTGTCAAATCTTGCTGCATGAACTGGCTGAGGAGTTGTAAGCGCTATGATCTCATTATGCGCAGTTCAGACAGGCACCTTTGTGTAAATTTGTCTCATGCCAAATATACATGCAGTCTGTAGTAAAGGCCTATCCATCCAAGGGTGATAGTGTTTCAGAACAATATTAAGAATGGAAGCTTGTTCAGCAATTAAACATTTCCCTTAAAAATGGTATTATAGTAGATTTAGAAATATGGCTAAACCACCCTGAACATGCCATGCTAAGCAGGGTCAGGCCTGGCTAGTACTTGGATGGGAGATCTCCCGGGAATACCAGGTGCTGTAGGCTTAACATGGGTGTGGGGCTAGCAACTCCACCCCATAAGGGAACCAATTGCTACTGAAACACCAACACCAGTTGGTGGCCCATACCCCGGCTGGGGGGTGATGGGCAGAGAGAGAGAGTAGATTTAGAGAGCATATGAAGTATAAATATTTTCTCTGACATAAAATTTCAACGCACTTCACTTCAACAATTTCTTGTACACTTTCCCCCTCTCATCTGGCCAGTGCCTACTAACAGTAACTCATTATAGTATGTAGCAACTTAGTCACTTTTCCTGACCTTTATACATGTCCAAAGTTCACTAAGTTATTTCATTAGCAGAATGAAGTAACCTATTACTTACATATGACTAATTACACCTAATTCACAGCAGGCTGGGCACTGAGTCAGAAAGTAGCTCAATGAGAATGGAGCAGGAAATCAGGAAGAGAACAAGTCAACAAAAGGACGCCAGACCTTTTTCTTTCTCGGTTTCCTGATGTGCTTGCTCATTGGTTCAGATACCACAGTGATGGGTGCAAAGAAGCTGTCTTGAGCACTAGTTCGGGTCTTATGGCAAAGTTTCTATTGACTTCAATGGCAAAATGGTTAGGACCTTAATCTCATTAGACACCTTCTTTCCTGACACTGCTGCAGGACACAATTCCCATTGACTTTCAATTGACAGTGAAGTCTATTGTGCTTACAGCATGAATCTCCATCAACTTGTAAATAAGTCCCTGATGCAACAGTAATAGGGACCATATAAATCAATACATATTTGTCCACAAATCAGATGCAACCCACTGTACTCCTTTTGGAAGCACCTACTGGAAAGAACAGTTACTCACCTCTCGTAACGTTTGTTCTTCGAGATGTGTTGCTCATGTCCATTCCCACAAGTGTGTGCGCACCGCGCATGCACGGTTCCGGAAAGTTTTCCCCAGCGGTACCCGTAGGGTCGGCAGGGGCGACCCCTGGAGTGGCGCCCTTATAGCACTGTATATATGCCCCTGCCGACCCTCCCCCGCTCAGTTCCTTCTTGCCGGTACTCCGACAGAGGGGAGGCGGGTGGGATTGGGAATGGACATGAGCAACACATCTCGAAGAACAAACGTTACGAGAGGTGAGTAACTGTTCTTTCTTCTTCGAGTGCTTGCTCATGTCCATTCCCACAAGTGTCTTACGAGCAGTTACCTTGGAGGTGGGAGAGGAGTAGATCTAGTCCCTGCTGCCAGGATCGCCTGTCCCATGGCAGCGTCCTCCGCAGCCTGTTGCACAATGGCGTAGTGCGAGGAGAAGGTATGGACTGAGGACCATGTCGCAGCTCTGCAGATGTCACCAATCGGAATGTGCGCCAGGAACGCCGTGGATGTGGCCTGGGCTCTGGTTGAATGGGCTGTTAGTGGCGGAGGAGAAACGTTCGAGAGGTTATAACACAGCGTGATACACGAGGTGATCCATCTCGACAGGCGTTGCGAAGAAATCGGCAACCCTTTCATCCGTTCTGCCACTGAAATAAAAAGTTGTGGAGATTTACGAAAAGGTTTTGTGCGTTCTATGTAAAAAGCCAATGCCCTTTTTACGTCTAAAGAATGTAGCATTTTTTCCCTATTGGAAGCATGGGGCCTGGGAAAAAATACAGGGAGAAAAATGTCCTGATTCAGGTGGAACGGGGAGACCACTTTTGGAAGGAAGGCCGGGTGAGGTCGTAGTTGAACCTTATCTTTATGGAAGACGGTGTACGGGGGCTCCGAGGTGAGCGCTCTGAGCTCAGAGACCCGACGTGCGGATGTAATCGCCACCAGAAAGGCCGTCTTCCAGGAAAGATAAGAAAGTGGGCAGGAGGCTAGGGGCTCAAAGGGAGGTTTCATGAGCGCCGCCAACACCAGGTTCAGGTCCCACTGAGAAACGGGTTGTCTCATTGAAGGATACAACCTTTCCAACCCCTTCAGGAATCGCCCCACGAGGGGGTTACTAAACACAGAGGACCCCCCCACTTCTGTATGGAAGGCTGAGATAGCCGCCAAGTGGACATGAATTGTCGAAATGGCTAGACCTTGTCTTTTAAGGTCCAGAAGATAGTCTAGGATTAAAGGTATGGGAGCCATAGCGGGGTCCGCACCTTTAAGCTGTGCCCAAAGGGAAAAACGTTTCCATTTGGCCATGTAAGTGGTGCGAGTTGATAACTTTCTGCTACCCAGCAGAACCTCCCTAACCTGGTCCGAGCACCTGCGTTCCGAGGTATTTAACCACGGATATTCCACGCTGTGAGGTGAAGGGACTGGAGGTTGGGGTGAAGCAACCGCCCGTGGTCCTGGGACACCAGTGTGGGAAGGAGAGGGAGGGTTATAGGTCTGGACACTGATAGAGATAGCAGTAGAGTGTACCAATGCTGGCGGGGCCATGCCGGCGCTATTAGGATTATGGACGCTCCGTCCAGGCGGACCTTGAGTAACACCTTGTGGATGAGTGGGAACGGTGGAAACGCATAGAGCAGACCCTCCCTCCAAGGGATCTGAAAGGCGTCTGCCTCTGATCCCGGGCTGCTGTTCATGAGGGAGCAAAACCTCTGGCACTTCCTGTTGGTCCTTGTGGCGAACAGGTCTAGGTGGGGAAATCCCCACTGTAGGAAGATTGAATGCGCGATGTCCCCCCTGAGAGACCACTCGTGGCCCCGAAACGAGCGACTGAGGGAGTCCGCTAGGACGTTCTGGGCCCCCGGGAGGTACGCGGCTATGAGATGGATATTGTGTGCGATACAAAACTCCCAGAGAGCTAGGGCTTCCCTGCATAGGGGAGAAGAGCGAGCACCACCCTGTTTGTTTATATAAAACATTGTCGCCGTGTTGTCTGTCTGGACCAGCACACACTTGCCTTGTAACTGGCCCTGAAATGCCTGGCATGCTCGACGAACCGCTCTCAGCTCTCGGACGTTGATGTGAAAGGACAGCTCGTGGTGAGACCAGTGTCCTTGAGTCCTGGTGTCTCCCAGATGAGCTCCCCAGCCGAGGTCGGAGGCATCTGTCCCTAATGTCACTGTAGGTTGGGGCTTGTGGAAAAGGACCCCTGCTGTGAGTGAGCTGGGTTGTAGCCACCAATGGAGTGAACTCAGCGTATGATTTGGGAGGGTGACGATAAGGTCTAGTGGGTCCCTTCCTTGTTTGTACACTGTCATCAGCCAAGTCTGCAGTGGTCGCAGGCGGAGTCTGGCGTAGGGTACCACAAACGTGCAGGCTGCCATATGGCCTAAGAGGACCATGCAGTTTCTGGCCGTGGTGGTTGGAAACCGGAGGGCGGAAAGAACTAAGCTCTTTATAGTCTCGGCCCGAGTTGGGGGCAGGAATGCCATGGCTTGTTGAGAGTCCAATACTGCTCCTATGAACTCTATTCTTTGCGTAGGTTCTAGAGTCGACTTTGGCTCGTTCAGTATGAGGCCCAACCTGAGGAATGTAGCTCTGACGAGAGCTACTTGCTGGACTGCTAGTTGTCTTGAGTTTGCTCTTATGAGCCAATCGTCCAGGTAAGGGTAAACGTGTACCTGGTTCCGTCTCAGGGCTGCGGCCACGACCGACATACATTTTGTAAATACCCTTGGGGCCGTGGATAGGCCGAAGGGGAGCACCGTAAACTGGTAATGCCGGTCCCTTACTACAAATCGCAGGAATCTCCTGTGACTGGGGATAATCGAAATATGAAAATATGCGTCCTTTAAGTCGAGGGCGGCGAACCAGTCTCCACGATCCATGGAAGGAATGATAGTTGCTAGGGAGAGCATGCGGAACTTCAGCTTCTTTATGTAGGAGTTGAGGCCCCGCAGGTCTAGGATAGGACGAAGGCCACCCTTGGCCTTCGGGATAAGGAAATACCGGGAGTAATAGCCTTTGCCTCGAAATTCTTGAGGAACCTCCTCTATGGCACCCAACGACAAGAGGGTTTGGACCTCCTGAACTAGGAGTTGCTCGTGAGAAGGGTCCCTGAAGAGGGACGGGGAAGGTGGGTGGGTGGGTGGAAGGGAGGAAAATTGGATAGAATATCCCACTTTCACCAGGCTGAGAACCCATTTGTCTGAGGTGATTCGAGACCATGCCTGGTAAAAGTGGGACAAGCGGTTCACAAACAGAAGGGAAGCTGGATCGTCGCCCCCGGGCGCACCTTCAAAAGTTGGGCCTGGTGTTCGGGGGTTGCCTGGGCCCTTGGTTTTGTTGGCCGTTGCGTGATGATGAGCTCGGTCGGCCCCTGTTATTTCCCCTACCTCCCCTTCTAGTTTGGTCCCGCCGGGGAGCCGGCTGGTAAAAACGAGCTGGAGGAGCAGGTGGGGGCCGGAATGGACGCCTAGCAGGTTGCGGGGTGTGAAGGCCCAGAGAGCGAAGCATGGCCCTAGAGTCCTTCATCGAGTGCAGTTTTTGGTCGGTAGCCTCCGCAAACAAGCCCTGACCCTCGAAAGGGAGGTCCTGGATTGTTGCTTGAACCGGTGGAGGGATACCCGAGACTTGGAGCCACGCACCACGTCTCATGACTATGGCCGTAGCCATTGTTCGGGAGGCCGAGTCCGCCGAGTCAAGTGCCGCCTGTAGGGCTGCCCTGGAGACCACCTTGCCCTCTTCCACAATGGCGGTAAACTCTGGGGTCGACTCCTTAGGGATCTTGTCCTGGAATTTGGTCATGGTCGACCAAGAGTTAAAGGCATACCGCCCCAACGCTGCTTGCTGATTAGCTACCCTCAGCTGCAGCGATGCGGAAGAATAGACCTTTCTGCCATATAGGTCTAGTCTCTTAGCGTCCTGGGATTTTGGCGTGGGGCCTGTTTGGCCTTGCCTTTCCCTGTGATTCACAGCATCGGCAACCAGAGAACCCGGGGGAGGATGCGTGAACAAGTACTCATAGCCTGTTCTAGGCGCAAAGTAGCGACGTTCAACCCCCCTTGCCGTCGGAGGAATCGAGGAAGGCGTTTGCCAGAGTGTTTTAGAAGTTGATAGGATCTTTTTAATGAAGGGCAAGGCTATCTTAGGAGGACCATCAGATGTAAGGATGTCAACCGTGGGATCATCCTCTTCCAGAACCTCCTCTGCCGGGAGGTTGAGGTTCTGGGCGACCCTTCTAAGGAGATCTTGGTGTCCTCTGACATCCATGGGTGGGAGGCCCGATGTTGAAGAGCCTGCCACCGCCTCATCTGGCGAGGATGAGGAAGAGGTAGCAAGGTGAGTCTCCTCTTGAATGGTGCCTCCTGAAGGTGGTTCGGCAATGGAGCGGGCCGAGGAGTGATGGGAGGGAGATGCCTGGTGCCGTCCCAGACCCGACGGGCCCGGTACCGGCTCGTCTTCTGGTACATCCGATGGAGGCCTAGTGATTGTTGCAGATACTGGGCCCCGAGGTACCGAGGGCAGAGATGCGGACACAGATGGTGGTCCCTGCATCTGTTGGAACGCCCATGGGGTCCAGATAGGCCACTGCACTGGCCCTTGGGATTGCTGCCAAGGACCCGAATGGTGGGATGAATGCCGGTGCCGGGAGTGGTGTCGGTCAGCTCTGTGGGTGCGGTGACTGCGGCCCGAATGAACAGACGTTGCTCCGGTGCGGTGACTGCGCCCGGAGCGGGAGGAGCCGGCGTCTGAGTCTGAAGAGCGCCCCGAGGTGGGCCATGGCGGTGCCACACCCTCTGGCGCCACTAGGTAACCCTGATCAGGGTAGATAAACGGTGCCGTGGAAGGCCGATGACTTTCTGCAGAGGCGGGCACCGTCGGCACCGTGTGGACCTGCGTCGACGAGATAAGCGGTGCCGCGGCGGGAGGCATCGTCGGTGCCGATCCCATCGGCGGTATGATGGGCGTTACCGATCGAGGTAGCGGTGCCGGAGCCGCAAACGGTGCCGGGCTCGTTGCCAAAGCCGGGCCCGAGGGCTGAGTCAGGTGCGGTGCCGCGCTGACGTCGCCCGCTAGGTCAATCAACTCCCGTGCTGCCTCAAAGGTCTCCGGGGTTGACGGTGCGGCAAAGTCGGAGAAAGGCTCGTGCTGCGTTACACCATCTCCTGATGCGTGTACGCGCACCGGGCCCGACGCCTTTGGCACTTTACGGGGCTCATCTAAGTGACCCGAAGTCTGCCGCGTCGATGTAGTCTTCGCCTTAGCCTTGCGAGGTGGAGAGCGGCCCCTTTGCTTCTTGTGCGGCACCGGCGATTGGGAGCGGTGCCGCCGAGGGCTTTCAGACCGGTGCGGAGATCGGTGCCGGTGAGATTTCTCCTTCCTCGGTGCCGTAGGCTCCCGCACCGATGGCGGTGCGCTGCGCACCGATGTGGATGGGAGATCCCCCTGTGGCTGCAGGGCAGATTCCATCAGGATCAGTTTTAAACGGTGGTCTCTCTCCTTCTTTGTTCTGGGTTTGAAGTTTTTACAGATTGAGCAGCGCTCCGACTGATGGCTCTCACCTAGGCACTTGAGGCAGTTTGCGTGAGGATCGCTGTTGGGCATCGGCTTCCCACAGAGATCACAGTTCTTGAAGCCTGGTGCCCCAGGCATGCCCCGGATGGGACGGAGATAAAATTTAGCAACTAATCTACTCTAACTAACAGATAACAATTAACTACTAAGCACTCAACTATATACAGAATAAACAAGAACAGTTCGATAAGAAGGGATACCGCTCAGCAGATAGCGAGGGGATTCCAGCTAACCGTCATGGGCGGGAAGAAGGAACTGAGCGGGGGAGGGTCGGCAGGGGCATATATACAGTGCTATAAGGGCGCCACTCCAGGGGTCGCCCCTGCCGACCCTACGGGTACCGCTGGGGAAAACTTTCCGGAACCGTGCATGCGCGGTGCGCACACACTTGTGGGAATGGACATGAGCAAGCACTCGAAGAAGAAGGGTATGTCTTCACCACGGAGTTAGCCTGGGCTAGACTAGCATGGGTGGAGCATTTATACTGCAGAGTCCTACCCATGAGACTGCATCCACCATGGTGCTGACCTAGCCCTTGTGCTGTGTTGAATTTCTAGCAGGATAGTCTATGGTTCTTAGCTGTGCATTGAACTGGGCCACTCCTATGAATTCATTTGCTGTGTGTTGTGGGTGACCTTGTCTGTCCTTCCTGGGTTCCTGTGGAAGGGGTCTTGTGGGTCCTACTGATGTCACACCCCAGCTTTACCATAAGGCTGTCAGCTTCCCGCCAGCTGGCAGCACGAGAGAGAGAGAGATTTATTGAATGGCATTATTTTAAATACTGAGGAAATGCAACAGAAATGGTTTTAAATGCAGTGCAGAATAAGGGAGGAGTTTGACAAAAAGTGCTGCCCAGGTGGGATAGGACAGGAGGGCTAAAAGCACGTGGACTTGATTAGCCTGCATTCACACAGCAAAGTGGGTAGGCTGCCAGCTTGGAGTACAAGCCTTCGACTGACGTGCAACCCAAGTTCAATTGCCAATTGCTGTGATGCTTTTTCATGATACAAAGACCTGGAATAATCACTAACTCCTTTCACAACAGCCAGCTGGTTTTCAGTAATATCTAGGCTGACCATATTTCCTTGTGACAAAAACGGGACATTGGGATGGCAAAAACGGGACGGGGTTATAACTCCCTTCAGACCCCAAATATAACCCTATAACATCCCCCCATATCCATAAAGTCACCAATACCCAACCCTCACATAACCACCTCCAGGCCCCCCAACACCATCCCACTACCAACCCCCCAGCCCCTTAGACCCCCACAGCCTTCCCTACACAACCTCTCCCCATAGCCCCCCACTAGCAACCAATACACCCCCACAGACCCCCCCCAACGGCCTCAAAACACAGCCCCACCCCCCACAGCCTCCCACCTCCCCCATGACCCCCCAGCTCATCCCACCCCTGCAGGCCCTGCCGCTGCACCCCCTCCCCAGCCACCACCTGCGCTGGGCTCCGCGTTTCCTCCACGTGGGGGGGTGGGGGGAGCGAGGCATCAGTCAGCCCCTGCCCAGCCAGCAGCTCCACTCCACCCGCCGCCGCTGAGCCCCCCTCCCCAGCCCCTACCTACGCTGGGCTCTGCGTTTCCTCCACGGGGGGGGGGGCAGGGGGAGCGAGGCACCAGGCAGCCCCTGCCCGGCCAGCAGCTCCACTCTGCCGTTGCTCCGGGCTCTGCTGTAACTGGCTCGCGCGACACGTGGGGGCAGCCCAGCCAATCGCACTGCTCCTCAGCTGCGGGCACGCGAAAGGTGGGGGTGGCCCAGCCAATCGCGCCACGCAGGCTCTGCGGCGGCGGCAGAAGGGGGGGGGGAGCAGGCCAGGGAGGGGAAGGGACTGAAGTGCTGCGGGAGGAGGCGGGACCCCGCTGTGGGTCCCTGAAATAAGCCGCGTCCTGTTTTTTTTATGAAAAACGGGACAAATTTGATACTTTTATTAAAAAGACGGGACGGTCAGAAAATGTGTAAAAAACGGGACTGTCCCGTTCAAAACGGGACGTATGGTCAGCCTAGTAATATCAGTCCCTACTGAGTGGATTCAAGGGCATGTCTTCACTACCACTTTAAATCGATGTTAACGACGTTAGGTCGAAGTAAACGTGTACCTGTCTTCACATACATGCCCTTAACGTCGATGTAAAGGGCCTTAAAGATCGATCTTGGCACTCCAGCCTAACCAGTGGCATAAGGCTAATCTCGACGTTCCAAGCTCGACCGTGGGCTAGTGAAGATGGAACCCGACATTAATAGCCTCCAGAGGCTGTCCCACAATGCTCCATTCTGACCGCTCTGGACTGCCTCACTACTGCTCCACTGTGACCGCTCTGCACTGCACTCTGAACTCGCTGCTCTGGCCAGGTAGATAAGACCCGGGAACATTTGAATGCCATTTCCTGTTTGGTCAGCGTGGCCAGCTCACCTGAACTGATCAGTCGCCATTCAGAGCAATCAGCACTAGCCGCCATGCAGAGCTCAGCATCACAGGAATCCATGATGAGCTCATCTACCCTGGAAACCAGCCAGAGGAGAAGAGCTCCAGCATGGTCCACTCGTGAGGTGCTGGATCTCATCGCTATCTGGGGAGAGGAATCCGTGATGTTGGAACTACGAAACAACAAACGGAATGCCAACACCTACGGAAGAGTCTCCAAGGCCATGCTGGAAAGGGGCCACAACAGGGACACCACACAGTGCCGCGTGAAAATTAAGGAGCTGCGGCAATCGTTCCAGAAAGCCAAGGAGGCAAACGGGCGATCAGGGGGCGCGCCACGGACATGCAGGTTCTACAATGAAGTAAATGCCATAATGGGGGGCGCCCCCACCACCATCGCGCCGGTGTGCGTGGACTCCACCGATGGGATCATCGTCAGGGAGGAGACTGATTCCGAGGAGGACGAGCATGAAGAAGAAAATCTCACGGAGCAGCAGGAGCCCAGCGGAGAACCCTTGTACCCAGAGAGCCAGGAGCTGTTTGTCACCCTGGAGCCAGTACCCTCCCAAGCCTCCCAGGGGGGTAAGTGTTTCTTTTTTAAGGGATTACATGACGCGTGATTTTGTAAAGGAAGCATTTATTAATGAGTAACTTGCCCTAAGGACTTAGCGTGCTTTCATTGCTGGTCAATTTCTACTCAAAGAGTTTGTCAATATACTCCGGGATTGACCATAAGTCCTCCGCGGACATTTCAATGAAGCTCTCCAGGAGGTAGCGATGAATCCAGCGCAGCAGATTTCTGGGGAGAGCTGCCTTATCTGGTCCCCCGTGATAGGACACCAACCCACGCCACGAAAGTAGTAGGTTGTCTGGTATCATTGAGCAGGCTAGCATTGCGGCGTATGGACCAGGACTTTGCATGGACTCAAGGAGCATGCGCTCCCTATCTCTCCGAGAAATTCTCAGCAAAGTGATGTCATTCAGGGTTGCCTGTTTGAGATACGGACTGCAATTAGTCGGGAGATAAAGAGTCCCAGCTGCAAAGTTCTCTTTTCTGCTGAGGACCGACGAACCGAGCACCCCCCCCCCACGAACGCTGACCGCCCCCCCCCCCCCAGCCCGTAGCGTTAGCTGGCAGGGAATCCGAGCCGTCTGCACGCGGTCTGAAGAGCCCCAAAAAGACCTTAGCCCTTAGCGAGAGATTTTTTGGCATTTGCTTTGCAGTTTGCGGTTTCAGTGGGAGCCAGCCACGCGGTGGGGGGAAGGGGGCGGGGTTACTCTACAGTATGCAAGCGCCACTTTTAACTTACCATGGCCGGCTGCACGGTGATTTCAGAAGCCGTCTTGGGCTGAGGCACGCATATGTGTCTGAGATGCTCTGAATTTTCTGAGAGCTTGTCAGTCAGTTTTAGGTGTACAACATGACCTTGTACAGAAATCATATCAGGCCTCTGAATACTGAGGTTGCAAATGGAATACTACTCCCATTGTGTACAGTCCGAGACTGCCTCCTAACCTTGAATGTATCTGTCTCATAACTTTCAAACTTTCTTTTCCCACACTTGCCCACAGATGAACAACAAGTATCTCACAACCCCCCTGCCTCCTCATCACGCCGTGCACCGCAGATAAGAAAGCGTAAAAAGAAAACGCGAACGCGCGATGAGATGTTTACTGAACTCGTGGAGAACTCGCGCGCTGAGGCAGCCCGCCAGACGGACTGGAGGGAAAGAATGATAGAGGCAAGGGATCGAGAGATTCAGGCAAGGGATCGAGAGATTCAGGCAAGGGATCGAGAGAGAGAGGAAAGGAAGCGAGAGAGAGAGGCAAGGGATCGAGAGAGAGAGGCAAAGGATCGAGAGAGAGAGGCAAGGGATCGAGAGAGGCAGGAATGGAGAGCCGCTGAACAAAAGAGGGTAGAACGTGAGGAAAGACGCATGGATGCTTTCCTCCGCATAATGGAGGACCAGAGCGACATGCTGCGATCTCTGGTGGAGCTGCAGCATGACCAAAGACCACCTCTGCAGCCCCTGTGTAACCACCTCCCCCCCTCCCCAACTCCCATAGCTTCCCCACCCAGACGCGGGTTGAGAACACGGGGGGGCAAGCTCCGTGGGCCGCTCCACTCTACCCCACAAGCCAGCAGAAGCAGCAGCAGCAGCAGGCTTACATTCTCGGAACACTTTTGAAAGCTGCTGAGTCTTGCCAACCCCTCCTCTCCACCCCCCCCTCCTTTGCCCGCTCCTCCCCACTGCGACTGCCGGTTTCCCTCCAGGATACCAGGACAGTGATCCCCTGTATTTGTATTTCCGAGTAACCAATAAAGGAACCATGATTTTTCAAACAGTGATTTTATTTTCTCTGCAAGCATGGGGAGGGAGGAGGGAAAGCATGGGGAGGGGGGAGGTAAAGCATGGGGAGGGGGGAGGGAAAGAGGGTTCAAGGGCAGGAGGCTTACAGCACAGCAAGGGAGCAGATTCTCAAACGCCATCTCGGGCACTGATAAAACTGTCTTTCAAGGCGTCCCTGAGGCGCAGGGCCTCACGGTGGGCTCTTTTACTTTCCCTGCTGTGTGGCTGCTCATAAGTAGCAGAAAGTAAATTTGCCTCTGCCTCCCAGCCCGCCATAAACGTTTCCCCCTTGCTCTCACAGATATTGTGGAGCACAGAGCAAGCAGCTATAACAATGGGGATATTTCTCTCGCGGATGTCTGAGCGTATCAGTAAGGAACGCCATCTCCCCTTCAAGCGGCCAAATGCACATTCTACTGCCATTCTGCACTTGCTCAGCCTGTAGTTGAACAGCTCCTGACCCCTGTCCAGGGCTCCTGTGTAGGGCTTCATAAGCCAGGGCATTAGGGGGTAGGCTGGGTCCCCAATGATCACGATCGGCATTTCGACCCCCCCCACGGAAATTTTCTGGTCGGGGAAGAAAGTGCCTTGCTGCAGCTGTCTAAAAACCCTAGAGTTCCTGAACACTCGAGCGTCATGAAGCTTTCCCGGCCACCCCACGTACAGGTCGGTGAAACGTCCCTTGTGGTCAACCACTGCTTGCATGACCATTGAGTAATATCCCTTCCGGTTTCTGTACTCGGCGGCCTCGTGGTCCGGTGCCAGGATAGGGATATGAGTCCCATCTATAGCCCCACCACAGTTAGGGAATCCCATGGCGGCAAAGCCATCTATTGTGGCTTGCAGGTTTCCGAGGTTTATAACCCGGTGTAGCAGCCGCTCGACGATTGCCCTGCTTACTTGCATCACAGCAAAGCCCACTGTAGACCTACCCACCCCAAACTGATTCGCGACTGACCGGTAGCTGTCTGGCGTTGCAAGCTTCCAGAGGGCTATCGCCACTCGCTTCTCCACTGTAAGGGCCGCTCTCATTTTGGTATTCCTGCGCTGGAGGGCCGGGGACAGCAAGTCACAAAGTTCCATGAAGGTGCCCTTTCGCATGCGGAAGTTTCTGAGCCACTGGGAGTCATCCCAGACCCGCAGCACTATGCGGTCCCACCAGTCCGTGCTTGTTTCCCTGGCCCAGAATCGGCGTTCGATGGCATGAGCCTGCCCCATTGCCACCATTTTTGACAGATTGTCAGTCGCCCTACTTGCAAAAACGGCAGTGTCCCTGTCGTCCCCGCTGTGCACGTCAGTGTCCCTGTCGTCCCCGCTGTCCTCGTCCATCTCCTCCTCACTGTCATCGGGTTCCAGAAAGCGCGGTTCTCCCCGGATCGCATTCCTCCTCTGCAGACGGTGCAGCAGGAACTCAGCAACCGTGATCGAGGTCCTCACAACAGCCATTACTGCAGCCGTGGTGTCAGCGGGCTCCATGCTTGCAATGCTATGGCGTTAGTTCGGCGGAGAAAGGGCGCAAATTATGGGATGCCTACCCACAGGGCACCGCTTGTAATGGGGGTGGGCGGCGCGGAAAAAGGGCGCGAAATTTGGAAATGCCTACCCACAATGCTGCACTCGAAATGGTGCCTGCTGGGGGATCAGGGAACTGTGGGATAGGTACCCAGAGTGCAACGCATGTCATGTCGACGCCTGCAAAAGTTTTGCAGACAGACACTGTCGACTTGCTGTGCTTAGCTGTGCGTAGTGAAGACACACAACATCGACTGTATACCGTCGCGTTCACAAGATCGACATAAAGGAAATCGAACTAATGCTGTAGTGAAGACATACCCCAAGCCTGTAACCAGGTAGTGAAAGCTGCTGCCATGAGTTATTCCCTGAGTCTGCAACACTGGCTGAAGCAGAAGAGATGTGACTAGAAAAGGATTGTACTCTTCTGCAGTTGCTACTATTCCCACTAGTCTCTCCCAAGCCTTAGGGTATGTCTTCACTACAGCATTAGTTCGATTTCCTTTAAGTCGATTTTCTAAAGCAGACTGTATAGTCGATTTTGTGCGTCCCCACAAAGTGCAGCAAGTCGACAGTGTCTGTCCTTACAACTTTTGCAAGCGTCGACATAGCGAGCATTGCACTGTGGGTACCTATCCCACAGTTCCCGGAGTCCCCAGCAGGCACCATTTTGAGTGCTGCACTGTGGGTAGGCATGTCATCATTCCGCGCCCTTTTTTCATGCCGCCGACACCATTTCGAGCTGTGCACTCACTGTGGGTAGGCATCCCATTATTCGAGCCCCATCCCCGCGCTGCGCTAACGCCATAGCACTGCAAGCATGG
This sequence comes from Sternotherus odoratus, assembly GCA_032164245.1. NCBI lineage: Eukaryota > Metazoa > Chordata > Testudines > Kinosternidae > Sternotherus > Sternotherus odoratus. Next base: position 12,003,279 of record JAVMKO010000006.1, on the reverse strand, counting down.
AGCCCGGAGATGCCATCGCTGCAGCACTGGCCGTTGTGAAGACCTCCCGCCTTGTTGTGGATTTTATGCTGCATCGTCTGCAGAGGAATGCGATCCAGAGACAACTGCGCTTTCCGGAAGCTGACGACAGTGAGGAGGAGGAGGACATGGACCTGGACGTGCACAGCAGGGACAGGGACACTGACGTTTTTGGAAGTGGGGTGATCAACAATCTGGCAAATTTGGTGGCAATGGGGCAGGCTCATGCCATGGAACGCCGATTCTGGGCCAGGGAAACAAGCACTGACTGGTGGGATCGCATAGTGCTGCGGGTCTGGGATGACTCCCAGTGGCTCAGAAACTTTCGCATGTGTAAGGGCACGTTCATGGAACTTTGTGACTTGCTTTCCCCGGCCCTCCGGCGCAGGAATACCAAAATGAGAGCAGCCCTCACAGTTGAGAAGCGAGTGGCAATAGCCCTCTGGAAGCTTGCAATGCCAGACAGCTACCGGTCAGTCGCAAATCAGTTTGGGGTGGGTAAATTTACAGTGGGCTCTGCTGTGATGCAAGTAAGCAGGGCAATCGTCGAGCTACTGCTACCCAGGGTTATAAACCTTGGAACCTGCAAGCTACAATAGATGGCTTTGCCGCCATGGGATTCCCTAACTGTGGTGGGGCTATAGATGGGACTCGTATCCCTATCCTGGCACCAGACAACGAGGCCGCAGAGTACAGAAACCGGAAGGGATATTATTCTATGGTCATGCAAGCAGTGGTTGACCACAAGGGACGTTTCACCGACCTGTACGTGGGGTGGCCGGGAAAGGTTCATGACGCTCGTGTTTTCAGGAACTCTAGGCTTTTTAGACAGCTGCAGCAAGGGATTTTCTTCCCCGACCAGAAAATTTCCGTGGGGGGTGGGGGTGGAAATGCCCATCGTTCTCATTGGGGACCCAGCCTACCCCTTAATGACCTGGCTTATGAAGCCCTATACTGGGGCCCTGGACAGGGGTCAGGAGCTGTTCAATTACAGGCTGAGCAAGTGCAGAATGGCCGTAGAGTGTGCATTTGGCCGACTCAAGGGGAGATGGAGATCATTACTGATTCGCTCAGACATCAGCGAGAGAAATATCCCCATTGTTATTGCTGCTTGCTCTGTGCTCCACAATCTCTGTGAGAGCAAGGGGGAAACGTTTATGGCGGGCTGGGAGGCAGAGGCAAATTTACTGTCCGCTGCTTACCAGCAGCCAGACAGCAGGGAAAGTAGAAAGCGCAGCATGAGGCACAGCGCCTCAGGGACGCCTTGAAAACCAGTTTCATGAGTGCCCAAGATGACGTTTGACAACCTGGTCCCTTGCTCTGCTCAGCCCTAAGCCTGCCGTCCTTGCACCCTCTTTCCACCCCCACCCCCCCATGCTTGCAGAGGAAATAAATACACTGTTTTAAAAATCACGGTTTCTTTATTGGTTCATCACAAATTCGGGGTGGGGTGGGGTAGGGAGGGAAACCAGCAGTCACAGTGGTGGAGGAGCGGGTGGGGGGAAGGGGTTAGGGTGGCCAAAACTCAGCAGCTTTTTTAAGTTTTTGGGTAAACTCATCCTGCTGCTGCTTGTGCTGGCTTGTGGTGTAGAGTGGGTCGGTCCCCGGAGCCCCCCCCCCAGGTTCTCACCCCGCGTCTGGGTGGGGAAGCTATGGGACTTGGGGAGGGGGAGAGGTGGTTACACAGAGGCTGTAGAGGCGATCTTTGGTTCTGCTGAAGCTCTACCAGACACCTGAGCATATCGCTTTGGTCCTCCATTATCCGGATCAAAGCATCCATCCGCCTTTCTTCACGTGCCTCTTGTCTTTCCTCACGCTCCAGCCGTTGTTCTTCGCGCTTTTCTGCTGCAGCTCTTGATTCCTGTCTTGACTGTAGCAATTTTGCCCTCCATTCAGTCTGCCGTGCGGCCTCAGCGTTGGAGTTCCGGAGTAGTTCATTAAACATGTCATCGCGCGTTTTCTTTTTACGCTTCCGTATCTGCGATAGACGGCGAGAGGGGCAGGTGGGCGGATTCTGAGATAACTGTGCAGCTGTGGGCAAAGAAAGGCACAAGGTTATGAGACAGAAACATTCACGGATCACAATGGGAGTACTATGCTACGGGGAACCACATTATTCAACGGCCTATTAGGAGTATATTCCGCACCTAAAAGTTACTGGATGCCTCATACAAAAGTCACAGGAGCATCTCACATACAGCCTCAACACAACACGGCTACTGAAATCACCATGCAGCGGGCCATGTTAACCTTAAGCCATACTCGGATATTCCAGAGTAACCCCCCCCCTTCCCGCCCCCATGTGGATCCCTCCTCCAGCACACTGCGTGGGACTCACCGCGAGCTTCAAAACAAAACCACGGGCTGTCTAAGGGCTGGCTGTTGGGAGTGGGGGGTGGGGCGGTTGTGCAGACTGGCGGGGGGGGACGCGGGCGGTTGTGCAGACTGGCGGGGGGGGGACGCGGGCGGTTGTGCAGACTGGCGGGGGGACGCGGGTGGTTGTGAAGACTGGTGGGGGGGACGGGGGCGGTTGTGCAGACTGGCGGGGGGGTGCGGGGGGGGGGGGTGCAGCGTGGCAGGGGGAGGTGGTGTGTTTGATTGTAGGCTGAAAACCCAGGCACGCTGTACCAGGAAATTTAAAGACCAACAAAACTACGGACCGTCTAAGGGCTGGCTGTTGGGAGTGGGGGGGCACTTGTGCAGACTGGCGGGGGGAAAGGGGTGTGTGTGCAAAAAAAAGACCACTCACCAGAGGATCCGTCGTGGGCTGGGGTACCCCCTGGGAGGGTTGGGACCGTACTGGCTCCAGGGTGACAAACAGCTCCTGGCTGTCTGCAAAAGGTATCTCTCCACTTCGGTCCTGCTGCTCCGTGATATTTCCCTCATCATCATCATCCTCATCTTCCGAATCCTCATCAGACCTGACGATTATCCCATGTGTGGAGTCCACGCAGACCGGTGCGATGGTGGTGGGGGCGCCCCCCATTATCTGATTTAGTTCATTGTAGAACTGGCATGTCCATGGAGCACCCCCCAAGCGTCCGTTTGCCTCCTTGGCTTTCTGGAACGCTTGCCTCAGCTCCTTAATTTTCACACGGCACTGTTGCGCGTCCCTTTTGTGGCCTCTTTCCAGCATGGCCTTGGAGATCCTGGCAAACGTGTTGACATTCTGTTTGTTGTTGCGGAGTTCCAACATCACAGATTCCTCTCCCCAAATAGCGATCAGATCCAACACCTCATTATTGGACCATGCTGGAGCTCTTTTCTTTTGGCTGGTCTCCTGTGCTGCTGAGCTCTGCATGGAGTCTTGTGATGCTGAGGTCTGCATGGCAGCTTGTGCTGCTGATTTCTCTGAATGGCGACTGAGCTGTGCAGGTGAGCTGGCCACGCTGACCAAACAGGAAATGCTATTCAAATGTTCCCGGGTCTTTTCCTGTCTACCTGGCCAGAGCAGCGAGTTGAGAGTGCTGTCCAGAGCGGTCACAGTGGAGCAGTGAAGCAGTCCAGAGCGGTCAGAATGGAGCATTGTGGGACAGCCTCTGGAGGCTAGTAATGTCACTTGCGTCCTCACTAGTCCACAATTGACCTAGAGAGGTCAATTATAGCGCTACTCCTCTCGTTATGGAGGAGTACAGAAGTCGATTTTGAGGGCCCTTTAAATCGACGCAAATGGCATGCATGGGAGGACGGGTACATAAAGTCTAAAGTCGACGTTAAGCCATAGTGGGGATCAGCCCTTAGAGCAGGGTTACAGTGCAATCAATGGTGTAAATTAAATTAAATAACCTCTTAGAATTGGTATGGTAATTTCCACCTTTTTATGTTTTGTTGTTTTCTCTGTGTGTATATTCATCTTACTTCCATGGGTTCCATTCTATGCATCCGATGAAGTGGGCCATAGCCCACGAAAGCTTATGCTGAAATAAATTAGTTAGTCTCTCAGGTGCCACAAGTACTTCTCGTTTTCTTTACGGATACAGACTAACATGACTTAAACAGTGTAGCTGCAACTCATGTAGACATACCTGAGCTAGCTTGGATTGAGCTAATCCAAATAACAACAGTGATGTTGCAGCACGCGCTGTCCATCTTCACTCAGGATCCTGAGTATGTGCTAGAGCAGCTGTCCCGTGCTGCTGCCGTTGTTGCTACGGTTTCACTGCTATTTTTAAGCTTGCTAGATCAAAGCTACCTCAGCTGTGTCTACATGAGCTGCAGTCACAATTCTGACGGCAGTTTAGACGTATCCTTGAAGACTCTCCTTACATTCTTAATCCAGTCTCTTGTTCCTTCCTCTTAGTATTTGCATGTTAAAATATTTTAAGGCCAATGCCTTCTTTTAGTGCCTGGCTCCATCTTAGATAAATGGAAAGCCTCACACTGACTTCAATGGGCTTTGGATCAGGCCATGTCTCAGCATACGAAGGGGATGCAGCATGGCTGGCACCTTTTATGGTAATAAACAAAACCCGCCATCCAGTTCAGTCTGCCCAAATTCAATAGAGCTGAACTTTAAGGGAGAATATTGCTCTCACAACTGAGATGAACTAACAACACTGACCAGATGGAAGCATGGTGCATGCAGGTGCTATGCAAACCTCCCCACGGACTATGCCGTGCCAGCCCCAGACCACTCTTGAACAGACACTGGTCAACATATGGAGGGTTTCCTGATGTGGACAAACGTTCCCTAGGGATCCGAATGGTATCTATAAATTGTCCCACAGAGTAATGATCTTGTAGTTAAGATATTATCAAGGGACTCAAGAAGTCTAGGTTCAGTTCAGACCTTCTGTGGGACACTGGGCAAATCTGTTTCTCTGTGACCCATCTTCCCATCGATAAAATGGAGACACAAATGTTCTTTTCCCCCATGCTTTGTCTTTTCTTGCAATCTCCTCAGAGTGTGGCTGTCTCTTACATGTGTATGTACAGTGGCTAGCACAATGGGGCCCTGATCTCAGTTAGGGCTTCTTGATCCTACTGCAATACAAATAAATAGGGTTACCAGACCCTTTTACTTGTGTCCAAAATACAGTATTTTAACTCATATCTCTGGAGCTGAAAGGATAATGCAATGTGCCAAGCAGCCCGCAGCATCACCAACTTAGCTGCAAGGCATCCACAAAGCTAGTTTTACTTTCTTTTCTTAGTGAATGCCTTATAAGTATAAGGGAAATGCTTTAAGAACATGTAATGGAAGCAGTAGATAGGTGAGCTATGAATTGGACTTCAGGAAGAATGTGTTCTTATATACAAATACCTACAGCAGAGGCAAACTGTAACTATCTCAAAAGGAAAAGTGGTTTTTGCTTCACACAGACACTCAGTGCAAATACTCATTAACATTTTGGAAAATGTTTCTTTTCTCCCCCTCAGCCCGGATTGCAGATTTGTGAGATTGTGTCCCACATAATTCGATATTCTGCTATTTCTGAAATAAACTATGAGCGTTAACATGTATGTAAATGATTAAAAGAGATGGGGAATCTATATAGTTTTGTATAATCTAATATCCTGTATTATTTCAACTTTGAAATTTTCCTGTCATGTTACTAAATTTATTTTACCAGGAAATGCACATTTCCTGAATAATTTTTCTGTTTATCATTTTCCCCTTGGATTTTGGCTAAAATGGAAACTTAATTTGCTGTCATGTTGTGGCTAATATATTAGAAAACACAATTCAGGCTTTAATAGTTGTGTATGTTATAACATGCCATTTGGAGAACTGTAGGCATTAACAGAGGGAGGTGATTAATATTATATCTAGGCCTGCAAAAACACGTAGATGCAATTGGCTGGCTTTTCAAGCTTTGGAAGACATTAATTAAAACGACCGCTTGCATTTTTCCTTCTTCCAACAATGTGTGCATGTACACTACACAAGATTATAAACCCTAAGCCACAGCTTTTAAGCAATCATCCTGTTACAGATTATAAGGATTTCACATATGTTCAAGAAGAAAAAATCATACAAGTTATAATCAGTGTTTATTATAAAGCAATATCAGTAGTAAATTTAAAGTGAATTCAAGAACTTCTGAAGTCTAATCCCAATCCTGACACTAACTTCCTCAGTAATTTTACCCAAGTCACTTATTTTCCTCTGCCTCAGTTTCCCCATCTGCTAAATGGGAATAACAGCACTAACAATGACTGATGAGAAAGGTAACTAGCAAGATTCACTAAATTACCTTAGGGAGGTGTCAGATAAACCAGACCCTACACTAGTATGGAACCTTGCATGCCAAGGGTGAGATTTGGAGGGGAAAAAAACAGGTGGAATTACTTCCTCAGGAATCCCTCTTGCAGAAAGCCATGTGGACCTAAACCAATGTTTATAAAGCACTACCTAAACAGAACATTGCATCTCACTGGGCAGAAATTAGCACTTTGCCAACTCGACAAGGACACGGCTGAGACAGGGAAGATTTATCTCCTTTTAATTATCTTGCAATTATCTAAATGATTGGTTGTCAGTATGGCTCAAGGCCAACAATGCAATGCTAGCTAAGGAGAGCTCTCCAGTTTATCACAGGGTAATCAATGGTTATCCCTTACATCAATGATATTGCTTTTGCTTTGGTAATGCCAAAAACTAAAGCAATATGGCAAGGCCCCTCTGTTATAGTTAATAACTCTCCAAGAACCCTGAGATAATTTATTCAGCCTACTGGGATGAAGGGTGGCCCAGTGGTTTGTGGGCTAGCCTGGAACATGGGAGACCTGAAATCCGTGGGAGTTAGGTGCCCAAATATCTCTGAGGAGCTGGACCTTAGTCTTTCTATGCCTCAGTTCCCAATCTGCAAAGGGGAGATGAAAGTACTTCCCTCCTCACATGGTGAGGGTAATTAAAAAGGGAGAGGTACACAACTTTTATGGTAAGCACCCAAGATAGACAGATCCAATGCAAGTTTCTGTTCAGAGGCAGTAGTGGCCCTCAGCCTGGGTGACCCGATAGGACCTTGCATTTATAGCCAGCTGGCACACCATCCCTTCTTCCTTACCTATCATCATATCTTCTGACATGATTCATGGCAGATACTGAATTTCCCTTCCTCCCCGCCTAGCTTGGAAAGTCAGGTTTTAGCTCATCCTGCTGGCTTCCTAGGGGTTTCACCAAAGACTACGGAGGCTAATAAAATAGTTGGAGTGTGAATGGATCTTGGGCAGCTAGGAAGGAGGGGGTAGCTGTACAGACATGGGGGAACAAGCCACAGGAAAGCAAGGAGCTGGATGGAGCCTTACCATATTATTTCACGCTGGACTCCACCATCTTGGGCTGACCCTGTTGGGAGGTGGTCAATGGAGTCCAACAGAGAACGTGAAGGACCCTGAGTTCATATGAAAAGGAGGAATCCGTGTCAAATACAGTTACATGAGGAGGAGAATCAGAGAGGTAGCCGTGTTAGTCTGGAATAGTAACACAGAGTCCTGTGGCACCTTAAAGACTAAGTAAAGTATTGAAGCATAAGCTTTCGTGGGTTAATACCCACTTCATCCTGCTTGCAGAAGTACTAGGCCAGGAAAATTCAAAACCATATTGACAGGGCAACTGATTGAAACCAGTCTTTATTAGCTGAAATACAAGAGTAATGAAACTGTTGCTCCATAGGAGGCAACTCATGGATGCGGGAGACACCTTTCATGGGAGCTAGGTCTTCATTACATGACCACACATTTCACCATTTGCAGAACTGAATATAGAACTCATGTATACACCCAGCTTTCCCATAATAAAGTTCCTCAAACACTCACACCTACTCACTCACTCACACACACACACAGACTGTAAACTAATCAAGCTATTTCTTCTTCAGGCTTAGGGTATATCTTCACTACAGCCGTAGGTCGATTTCCCTTAAGTCGATTTTTTTAAGCAGACTGTATAGAGTCGATTTTGTGCGTCCCCACTAAGCACAGCAAGTCGGCAGTGTCTGTCCCCACAACTGTGGTAAGCGTCGACATAGGGAGTGTTGCACTGTGGGTAGATATCCCACCATTCCGGGAGTCCCCAGCAGGCACCATTTCGGGGCAGCCGGGCATGGGGGGTCCGCGGAGCTGCTCGGGTGGGCACGGGGGGTCCGCGGAGCTAGCTGCTCGGGCTGGCATGGGGGAGGGGGGTCCAGCGCGGAGCTAGCTGCTCGGGCGGGCGGGGGGGGGGGGGAGCCAGCACGGAGCTAGCTGCTCGGGCGGGTGGGGGGAGCCAGCGCGGAGCTGCTCAGGCGGGCACAGGGGGGGGGCACGGGGCTGCTCGGAGTGGTGGCTGGTCCCCTGGGGAGCAAACGGGCATTGTGGAAGGTCGGAGGCTAGTTGTCACATGCATCCTCACTAGCTCACAATCGACCCAGAGAGGTCGATTTCAGCGCTACTCCTCTCGTTAGGGAGGAGTACAGAAGTCGATTTTGAGGTCCCTTTAAATCAACTCAAATGGCATGCATGTGAGGACGGGTACATGTTTATATCGACTTAACGTCGCTAAAGTCAACGTTAAGCCGTAGTGGGGACCAGCCCCTAGAAGGAAGAGAGAGAGAGAGAGAGAGAGAGAGAGAGAGAGAGAGAGAGAGAGAGAGAGAGAGAGAGAGAGATTATTACTGTTATTTTTATTTTTACATATGAGGGAGGCACTCATACTACAATAATACGGGCCATATACATTTCTAGTTAGAACTTACTTCTGGTCCATAAATATTTTCAATACAGCCTCAGTCTAGAACTATGGATGTAAACCAGATTAAAGTTTATAACTACTTCAACAAAATACAGACCACAAATGAGGTGAAAGGTTTCTGGTTCCCTGTGAACACCACCATTTAGTTTAACAATGAAGAGAAATAAAATAAGTAAACAAGGTCTTGGACTTTATATTGAGATATTGAATAGTGAGCTGCATACAAGATGTTCTATCAACACATGACCCTAAGTACACTTCATTTGAATAGATTATTGTGTTGTGATGGCCCGGGGTACATAGAGGACAAACATTGCAGAGATTAGAAAAATACAACAGAACACAGCCAAAGTTACTCAATTGTGTAGATTGGAGTTCTGATTAAAGATTAGCCAAACTTTGCTAGAGATTAGGGGGCACCGGAGATTTACCCTAGATCAGAGGTTTCCAAACTTTTCTTATTGCATACCCCCTTCCAGATCTACCAGCTGCCCATGAACCCACTTCCAGATTTACCAGTTACTTCTATACTCTTACCCTTCTCATCACTGATACTTTGTGGATTCTTCTTAGTACTACCTGTCTTTAGCCATCTGCCCATATTTCACAATTATAGACAGGTGTAGTTATAGTGGGATGTATACAAATGAAAAAATAAACAAACTCTTAAGTTCTGAGCTCAATTAGATTGGATAGTTGCTGGGCAACTGACCCCATGCTGTATGGTTATTAGAGGTGAGGACTCTGTACATCAGCATCTCTGTGTATCTGTGTTCTTATTGGTTTGTCTTGAACTATCATACTTTATATAACAAATTCCTACAGTTTTAAAGCTTTTCCTGAGCAGCCTATTATGAAAATAGAATAAATCAAATCCACCATTACACAATTTCTCATGCATACCACCCAGAGATGTCTTGTGTATCCCCAGGGGTACACATACCACAGTTTGGGAACCTGCACTAGATCTATTGCTCTATGTTCTATACAAAGGGAAATAAGGGCAACCCAGGAAATTACAGACCAGTCATCTTAACGTTAGTACCCAGAAAGATAATGAAGCAAATAATTAAGCAATCCATTTGCAAACACCTAAAAGATAATGGAGTGATAAATAACAGTCAGAATGGATTTGTCAAGAACAAATAGTGTAAAACCAGCCCAAGAGCTTTCTTTGAGGGGAACAAGCCTTGTGGATGGGGCGTGGGGAAGTGGTTGATGGGGGTATATCTTGACTTTATAAGGCTTTGAGTACTGTCTTGCATGACCTTCTCACAAACAAACTAGATGGCTCCCAGAGAGTAGTTATCAGCTGGAAGGGCATATTGAGTGGGGCCCTGCAGGGATCAGTTCTGGGTCCAGTTCTGTTCAATATTTTCATCAATGATTTAGATAATGGCATAGTGAGTACACTTATAAAGTTTGCTGACAGTACCAAGCTGGGAGGGGTTGCAAGTGCTTTGGAGGATAGGATTATAATTCAAAATGAGCTGGACAAACTGGAGAAATGATCTGAAGTAAATAAGATGAAATTCAATAAGGACAAATATTAGGTACTCCACTTAGGAAGGAACAATTAGTTGCACACATACAAAATGGGAAATGACTGCCTAGGAAGGAGTACTGCGGAAAGGGATCTGGAGTTCATGGTGGATCACAAGCTACATAAAAGTCAACAGTGTAACACTGTTGTAAAACAAACAAACATAATTCTGGCCTGTATTAGCAGGAATGTTGTACTCAAGATGTGAGAAGTAATTCTGCTCTATTCCATCCTGATTAGGCCTCAACTGGAGTGTTGTGTCCAGTTCTGTGCGCCACATTTCAGGAAAGATGTGGACAAATTGGAGGGAGTCCAGAGACGAGCAACAAAAATGATTAAAGGTCTAGAAAACATGACCTATCAAAGAAGATTGAAAAATAGGACAAGATATCAGTCCTATGAGTCTATGATTCTAACCTACGGTACCTGCAGTATTTCATGGTTTTGCTGCTATAATAAAAGAATGCCAAAATTGACATTCCAAATTCTCCCAGCAGCATTTAAACCACTGATTTATATCAGCATATCTATCTGCATAAAAAACAAAGACAAAAGAGATATTCCACTGACTAAAGTGAGATCATGACAGGAAAAGAACAGATTATTGCTAAAAAGCAGCTCCAGATAATTGAAAGGCAAGAGTTTATGGCTGAAGTAAAGAGGACAATGGCTATATACAACTGAGTGTGAATATGGAGTTTCAGTTGATTTAAATCTGGATACAAATTGACCCGTAAGGGAAAACATTAATTTTGTGTTACATTACACCACTGTTTTGCACTTGCAGCACCAAGGTGAAGCAAAGGAGATGGACACTCACATTTATTTTCCTCTCCTCATTTTCGGTCTATTCTAGGCAACATCACTTATCTTGGGTGTCAACAATTCTGACACTTAGTACTTAGATCAGTAATGTAAGCCCCAAGCATTAAAAAATCATGAGCTGCCCCCAAAAAATCACGAGACTGTTCTTAAAATATACATTAGAGATCTCTTAATTTGCCTTCTACTTTCTGAATCTTCATGCTTGTCTCCATAACATGAGGGCTAGAAACTTGCTTTAAAAACACTCCAAAAGCTGATATTCTGTTGTATTCATATGACTCCGTGGTCTAAGGCTTTAAGGAAAACACCAGATATGCAAGACGTGTAATAATGCTTACAATATAATCACAAGAGCTGGCAACACTGTTATAGAAACATTCTTAGTTCGTAGATCTCACAGTGTCTTGCGAGAACATTATTAAACCCATTATATGGATCAGGCAATGAGACACAGAAAGGATAAGAGAGACAGCTATTGGAAAATTTTTGGTTTTCTATGAAAAATTTCTATGAAAAATTTGTATTCAGAAATGCTGCTGTAGCATTTGACAGAAATTATAGCTTAAGAGGAGCTCATGCTCCTCTGTAGGCATGACTCTCTCAGATTACATCTCCCATGAAGCCTGTGGTCTCCTGCCTTGGTGAAGGAAAGTGGTGCATTTTGGGAAACTATGTCTGACGGGGGAACTCTGCCCCTAGAGATCAGGAATGCAAGGCAATGGAATTACAACTACCATGAGGCAGGAGCATATCCAAATGGAAACACTTTATTTTTCAGCTGAAAACAGTTCAGTTTTCATGCATTTTGTTTTTTGATAAAAAGAATCAAAAATTTCCACAGAGCTCTTGTGAAGTTTAGTTTAACCGAAAACCCAATTTTCCATCAAATAACAGTTTTGATGGAGAATTTTTGACCAGCCCTGTCAAGCAGCTTGTCCAAAGTCCCACACAGTCAATGAAAAAAGTAGGGATAGACCTCAGGTTTCCTGATTCCCAGTCTTGTGCACTTGCCACTGGATCATGCTGCCAGTAGTTATCAGAAGTGAAAAAAAATCCAACACCAGCATGTCAGAATCAAACACACTTTTTCAGTCAACAAGAGACGTGTGACTGGTGTGACCCAAGTTTATCTTTCCATATAAAGCAGCTTCTCATGCAAAAGCAACCCAATTAAGTGAGTCAAAAGCCAGCAAGAAACTGTCATGCAAAACAAATAGAACATCACATGTCCAAATGCAAAACTCTTTAAATGAAAAGAAACTTGTTCCATTCATAGACTTTACACATTTGTAAACATCAGACAGCATATAGAGATAAGAAAACGGATGTAATAACCATAGATACAACATAACACAACCAGGGCTATATTTTCAAAGTTAGGCATGTGCAATAGTACACACACAATTTGCATGTGCTTAAGATATATATGCACAAGATGCAGCTAAAGTATTTCTACACACATGCCAGCTAGGCGCCTAACATACAGATGAATGCATGCAATCGCATATGCTTAACTTTGAATATCTTTTACCCCTCTCATACCAAGAGCATGTGAAAGAGGCATAATATCCTTGGAGTGACCCAATGCATGTGACCAGAGTTTATTTTATTGTTCACTAGCTTTTCTTCAGTTGGCCATCTAGAGGAGGCCTGCACAACTCGGAAAGCAGCGAGGGTCATATTACTGCAAAAAAAACAGCAAAAAAGCCCCGCCCCCATCCGCTTTGCCCCACCCCACCGCTTGGCTTGCCCCGCCCCTACTCACTCCCCACGGGCTGCACAGGGAGCCCGTGAGGGCCGCATGTGGCCCCCGGGTCGCATGTTGTGCAGGCCTGATCTAGAGCCTCCTGCCAGGAAGACGCCTTTCAAAGGCCTCAGTGCTAAGGAGTAATTAACATATAAATAAACAGTTACATGTACTGTGAAATAGCTTACCGAGCACACACAGCTACATAGATAGTATAGGTATGTGTTTATCACTCAATTACCGCTTAGCGTAAACCTTATAACTGGCAGATTTTCAGTTCCTGAAATATTGCTCTGTCACTATGAACCCTGCTTCAAAGTTTAATCTTTCATATAAGAAAATATTATTGATGCTTATAGTGTGACTTCAAACACCTACTGATGAGATAAAGATGCTAATCATGTCCTGGTGGCATTTCTTCTTTTCTTTTCATGTGGAGTTATTTTCTGTTATAATTACTGTATGCACAGCCACAGAGTTCTATTGCATCCATCCATGCTTCGAGGCAGCCAGGCAGTAATAATGGCAAGAAATGCCTTCTTCCACCTTTGGAAGACTGTCCCGCACTATGGTGTTCAGGGATCATTTAATAAGCAAGGTGCATGCAAAGCGATTATGTTTATTTTGTGTCTGGATCCAACTGGCTGTGCATAACAGCAAGATCATTCCATCACCCTGCCCAGACTCCCTATCTGAGATGCTCATCCCTAAACAGCACCGTCCCAAATACCACACACTTTCCTCTCAGAGAGCAGCCTAGAAAATGTTATGCATGATTTCATCTTATCTCAAATGGTTTACAGCAAATTCTTTTGACTAGTGCTCACTGTGATGTTCACACAGAAACTCCACTTTGGACAACATACAGCTTCCCCGTTATACAAACATGACCAATAAGAGTGTATCAACCAAGTGCTATGCATACTCCACTGGCTCCTCATTTGATTCCAGATCCACTTTGAAGTCCAGGTCCTTAATGAGCTGGGGCCCAGCTACGTATGTCTCCATCCACCTGATCCACTCAGTGAGGATGTTGCAGTTGGTAGCGATTTTTATGAACCAGGAACAGAGACAATTTGGCAGAAGATGGTTGACTGCGGAACTCTGAATGAGCCCAAATCTAACTATTTTCACAGCACAGTGCAAGGCCCACCTTTCCATTCAAGGGCTGCGGGAGAAGTGGGAAGGAAAGTCACAAGGACCTGATCCTATAATCCCTTGCTCACACGAGTAACCCATACTCACATGAGTAATCTCATTGAAGGTTTGCTGTAACAGGCAATAAGGGCACGGCTACACCCCCCACCCCGGATCGGCGGGTAGCACTCAGCGTATTGGGGATCGATTTATCGCGTCTCACCTAGACGCGATAAATCAATCCCCAAATCAACTCCTGTACTCCACCTGGGCAAGAGGAGTAAGCAGAGTCGGCAGGGGAGTGGCCGCGGTTGACTCACTGCCGTGGGGACGGCCAGGTAAGTTGACTTAAGATGCTGCGACTTCAGCTACGGTGCTATTCTCAAATCTGAAGTTGTGTATCTTAGGTTGACCCTCCCGCCCTCCCCGTAGTGTAGCCCAGCCCTAAGTAACAGCACTTCACATCAGGAGGTGAAGGAAGCAGGGTACTTCTCAGCAACATTTTGCTTTGGATGACCTAGATACCACACAGCGATGGGTGCATTAGCTACAGATAGACAACATTTCCTCTTTGTGGCTTAATATCGTCTTGCTATCACAGCAGCCATTGTGATAAGATGAGCGACATCACATCTGGGATGTCAGGTAAATCGTATCCAGCAAAAAAAAACAAGTTTAAAAATTTTACGTTGCTAAAGTGAGCTAGATCGAAGAGGAGAACAGGGCAAGAGCCCAGACTTTCTGTCCGTGGTAGAACCATTTCTGTGGAGCAGAAAGTGTGGACTCCTGACTGAAGAGGACGCGTGTGCTGAATGTCTTGTCCGTCTTTTCCTTGAAGAAGTCCATGCAGTGAGATTATAGGCAGAGCAGGAATGTTCAGGAAGACGATGAAGGTGGCAGGGAAGGCACAGGGGCTGTAACTCAGTGTTTTGTGAGGGGGATGGTGGTACGGAAGTAATTCAATGGAGGTACCAAACAAATTTGTCTTTTCAGGCACATCATTTTTAGGCTTTCCAGTGAGATAACAGCCCCGGGAGGAGAAGGAGGCCTCTGGAGAAGAGTCATAGAAAAGACATCTTTTATGCCAAAACATTAGCTTACTTGTAAAGGATGAGGAACTCCATCACACCCAAGATTTGGGGATTCCCAGGGAATGGAGAGGAGACTGAGGCCAAGCCCAGGTAAGTGTTAGAGTGGTCGAAATAGGATAAACAGGCAAAAATGAGGGTAAGACTAGGAACAGCCACCCAAAACTGCAATCTGGGAAAGGAATTGGAGAGCTCCATGAGAAGCACAGCTGCCTGAGATCAGGGATTGAGCAGGCCTTGTGAGGAGGCTCATGATGACTCATAAGCCAACAGAGCATTTCTTCTCTTCTGAAAGAGAATTTGTGTGCTGGGCAGGTCTATGGAAACTCTCTCTTGATGCCCTGATGTTATAAGGCAATGCAGCCATAGCTACTTTTAAGGAAGCCAGCCGAATGGGTTATTTTAATAAATGCTGTTTAGAAATAACATTTGTACGGAACATATTTTTTCTCCTCAGGAAGTATGCGACACATGGTAACTGTCTGCTTGCAGAAACATTTGGCTATCTGTTTTCAAGAATGAGCAGAACAGAAAGTTACCTTATCCAACATGTAAGAGAGAGAAAAAAATAACCACACAAACCAAACAAAACTGGGAGCACAGAGGCAACGTTAAACACTGTCAGTCCATTTCCTGAGCTCAAACACAGTTGCAGTGAAATACCAACAGAAGCTTTCCTCAGTCTTAGTAATGCAGTTCAGTCTACCACAGTACTATCACATGGAAGCATTTTTAACTTCTGTTAGATTGTTTATACTCCTTCTAGTGATCATTGGTAGAAAAGGTTATTTTATTATTCCTAGTGTGTTTGTGGGGGGAGGGGACATTTACTGAGTTCTGGCACTTACATAAAGCCAGTGATTTTTTTTTAAGCTAGGGTTTAGAAAACACAAAATGTAAAATATGAATAATAGCATCATTGATTTTTAAAGGATTAACCTACATTTTAAAATTCAGAAAATACAGGCAACCAAGGTGATCAACATTTAACTGAAAATTATTGTTCTATATTATGATGGAATTCCAGCTAAAGCAGGCAAAGTGAAAGTGCTCAGTGACATGAATTTCTCTTTCTGTGTATTTTGGAACATTTGTGTTCACTGAAATGATTGGTAATTTCTTCATTTACCACGAAAAAAGCCTTAATCGCCTTACTGGAAATTGTTCTGTTTATGCAGTAAATCTTGCTTCTAAAATGGCTTCAGATCATGTTATGTAACCTAAACAGATGGACTTGGAGCAATTTTTCTATGTCAATTCAAAGGATAATCTAAACAGGCTGCAATCATTTATCAGCTCATTAACGGCAGAGAAAAAACAGATTTGAGGCCTTAAAATATTGATGGCAAACACCCTGATTAGCAATATTGATGTGATAAAACTGTACAAAATAATAGTACAGTTCTTATAAAGGGCTTTTCCCCACCCTCCCTAACTGAAGCACTCTGGGTGTTGCATATAATAAATATACTAATAATACAATGTATAATATACGGTAGTCCTGATCCTGCACACATTTGACTTTATGCTTTGGAGTAGTTTCATTTCAGACAATCCAGACATGCACACCACTGTGGATAAAGTTACATAACTTGCACAAGTCTTTCTGGGACCAAGGCCTAAAAGATCAGCCTCTAAAAGCTTAATGAGGGAGGCGGAGTTTAAAGAGGGGAAGGAGATAAAATGGGCAAATGAGGCGATGGAAAGGTAATAAATATATAGTCCCTTAATCATGTTCTCCAGCTCATCTCATAAATAGTGTTCTATACTGTAATTATAAAGCACCAGTCCATCCGACTGCTCCAGGGTAGGGAGAAATATAATCAGAATATAGCACCCATATACTAAACAAATTTTAAAATAAAAATATTAATAAACTTCCTCTTCCCAAACAGATTCAGATAAACAGTGAAGTCTCAGGGGCCTGATTAGTATCACACCAATTTTATACTTGTTTATTACCACTGACCTCAAGAGGGCTACTCATATTTGACACCTAAGTGAAAGGAGAATCTGACTCACACAGGGGTCTGATACCAAAAAGGATGAGAAGGGATGGAGGGAAAGGTAGTTCATTCTTAAAAAAAATTAAGTATCTGGCTGCCTTTTAAAAGTGGGGAAAGTTGGTCAGATGGGTGTTTGGGCAGGTGGAAGAGGGATAGAAAGAATGACTTGTGCCCCCTAGAGATCAGCCCAGTAAAAGCCTGATTTCTTAGGGGTGGTCTCCACTAGGGGGGGAAATCTACTGTAGATAAGCAATTTCAGCTACGTTACGTAGCTGAAATCGACGTCTTTACAGCCGACTTACCTCCCATCCTCACGGCGGTGGCGGTTGGCGGCGCGGTCCCCCGTCGACTCCAGCTTGCGCCTCTTCAGGAGCTGGACTTCCGGAGTCGACGGGGGAGCCGCTGGTGATCGATTTATCGCGTCTTAACGAGACGTGATAAATCAATCACCAAAAGATCGATCCCTGCCGGCTCAAGTGAAGACAAGCCCTTAGACACCTAAGACCCACCCAATGCTAGAAAATCTACCACATTAAACCATGGTCTTAGGCCAACCATGCTATAGCTTTCAGTTTGGTCCTCCAGAAATTAAGTGGAGTACTTGCAAGTTGGGGATCGAACTGTGATGTAGCCATGGTAAAGAGCTTTGCTCTAGGCTATTTAAAAAAAAAACAGGGCTAAAAGCAGGGGTTCTTAACATGGTTTAAATATTCTATGCAGAAGCAAGGCCAAACATGGCCCCAATCCTTCAATCAAGTCCATGTGGAACTCATTGCAGGATTGGGACCCCTGTTATAACATGATTGGGTCATTACCGTGTTTAAATGTGGTGCTAAAATACAGTGGATTTTGTTATCTAGATGGGGCTTAAAGGGAAAAGATGCGATTCATGAGAAGTGTGTGGTGTAAGCAGCCTGAAATCCAGGTCCCACACAAACACAGTCAACATCTGCCCAGCAGGCCAATTTCTGTCCTCAGTTACACACCTGAAATTCCATTCACTACATGGTTGTGAGCTGCACTTTTCTAACTTCCCTGCTCTCCTTCACTCTTAAGGTTTTCCATTTCTAATCTTCTGATAAGGGTGAAGGTAGCAAGAGGTTTCACTGAAACACTAAGTCATTACAGAAATGAACTGACAGTGAGCACATTAAATACAATGGAGCAAATTCCGCCTCCTTGCAATGCAGAGATTGTCTTTTCTTTGTATGGTATATAGTGCCTACCACAAAGGGGGCCTCGATTTTTGAGTGCTACTGAAATACAAATAATTAATTACTGCAATGACCTCAGTGCAGTTTGAATTTGGCCTAGTGATTATTTTACCATCTTTTAGTTAGATTCTATTTTGCTGTACAAAAATATCTCCAAAATTCCACTTGCTCACAAAATAAAACAAATATGTTTTCCCTTCTGTTTGTAAATACAGTAGACTCTTGATTATCCAGGATGATAGGGAAAAAATAATTCTGGTTAATAAAATCCCAGATAATCACCATCCATAGGCAATATGGGGGGGGGGGGGGTTGGTTCACCAGCCACCCAGTGCCAGGGGGGAGGGGGTGTTGGTTCACTGGCTGCCTTGAGCCCTGGTGGGGGTTTTTTTGTGTGTGCTTCGGGCGGCAGCAAAGCCAGAGTCAGCTCTGCAAGTTGCACATATTTTTTTTTGACATCCTGGTTAACCTACATCCCGGTTAATCCAATCCTGGATAATCGAGAGTCTACTGTATATTGAAATGATCAGCTGAACAGGATTGGCACTCAAGGTTAGAACACATGCTTAGTTTAGAATAGCTTTTCTCTGGATGATGTAATTTACTTTATTCTATAACTGTGTTAGTCGATCTAAGTAGATTAATGCTGATGCACCAATCTGGCATGCACTCAATTTGCCCAGAAGTTACTGAGTGCATTTCAAGAGGGCTGTTATTTTAGGTTTCAGAATGCATGGTCCAGATGACTTTCAGATGGCCATTGGTTTGTTTGTGTGTAAATAGGTCTAAAATCTCTGAGGACTAACTACTGGACCAAGCCAAATAATGTATTAGCAGTTACGTAAGAGGAGAGCTAATGTTTTTTCCCCCATTGTTACTTGGCTATACTGAATTCATCCCTGTTATTATTAGATGTTGTTCCAAAGGGGACACCCACATCTTCTGGCATATTGATAAACTGATTCCTAATGGTTCTCTTCAGCTCCCCAATGTTCTTAATTTAAAACCCAAAAGAACATTGGATTTGTAGTTCTTAGGCAGGAGGGCTGTTTGTGTAATGTTAGTGAATTTAGTACTAATAAAAAGTGCTGGCCTGACAGCTCTTAGGAAACATATTTTATTTAAAACAGAGCAAACAGAGCATATAGAAAGAGCAAAGTTAAGAATAATAAAACCTTTCCCATGACACACTCTTCGGTGCCTCAATGCGGCCTGGTGGGACTATCTTTAAGAGGAAAGACGATAATGACCTCCATGCACCATCAAGCCTTGTGTGACAAAGAGTCCTGTGACACCTTAAAGACTAACTAAAGTACTGACACATAAGCTTTCGTGGGTGTCAGGGTTCACGCCCCCCAGGCGGGGCAATGAGGCCTAGTGGCCGGAGTCCCTGACGGGTCCCGTCGGCTGGGACAGTATGGCCCAATGGCCAGAGTCAATATCAGCCCCCTCGGCTGGGGCAGTATGGCCCAATGGCCAGAGTCAGTATCAGCCCCCTCGGCTGGGGCAGTATGGCCCAATGGCCAGAGTCAGTATCAGCCCCCTCAGCTGGGGCAGTATGGCCCAATGGCCAGAGTCAATATCAGCCCCCTCGGCTGGGGCAGTGTGGCCCAATGGCCAGAGTCTATCAGAACCCCCCTTCTCTGGGGCAGTGTGGCCCAATGGCCAGAGTCAATATCAGCCCCCTCGGCTGGGGCAGTGTGGCCCAATGGCCAGAGTCTATCAGTACCCCCCTTCTCTGGGGCAGTGTGGCCCAATGGCCAGAGTCAGTACCAGCCCCCTTGGCTGGGGCAGTGGGGCCCAATGGCCAGAGTCAGTACCAGCCCCCTTGGCTGGGGCAGTGAGGCCCAAGGGCCAGAGTCTATATCAATCCCCCTTCCCTGGGGCAGTGTGGCCTAGCGGCCAGTGTCTCTAACAGCCCCCCCTTCACTGGGGTAGTGTGGCCTAGTGGCCCTGCACCTGACCCCACTCAGCGGGGAGATCCAACCGCAACACGCTGAGTGTCTTCGGGTGGGCTATACCACTCCCTCACTATCCTGGGGCCAGTTCCTACCTGATCCAGCGACGGGGTCCCCTGGCTGGTTGCTGATCCCCCGTATAGGGCTGGGTCCGTCGCCCCCTCAGTCAGGTAGTGGTCTAGGGCATCTGGCAGGCTGTGGTCAGCTTCAGGCTCGAAGGCAGGGTCCGGCCACGGCTCCGATTCCGGCTCCTGGTGTGGCTGGGGCTGGTCCTCCGCGGGAGCTCTCCAGGCACGTCCTCCCCCTCCGGCAGTCCGCCCAGACTGAGCTGTGCTCCCTTGCTTTATACTGCCTGAGCATTTGGAGCATGCCCAGTGCAGCGGGGGCGGGACTTCCGCTGCTAGCACTTCCGGCCAGGGGCAGCCCTGGCCCGTGCGGGGCCGGTCCGCCCCGTCACACACCCCCCCCCTTAGGACAGGCCCCGTGGGCTGGTCCACCTCGTTGGCCTCTGCCCCTCCCTGTCTGGAGAAGAAATCTGCGTTAGCGTGGGCCTTACCCGGGCGGTGGTAGACGCAGAAGTCGTAGGGCTGGAGCGAGAGGTACCAGCGCATAATTCGGGGGTTCGTGTCCTTCATGCTATCTAGCCACCGAAGGGGGGCGTGGTCCGTGACCAACTTGAAGGGGTTCCCCAGCAAATAATACCGTAGGGCATCAATAGCCCATTTCACTGCCAGGGCTTCTTTCTCTACAGTGGCATAGTGTCGCTCTCGGGGGAACAACTTACGGCTCAAATATAGCACCGGGTGTTCTTCTCCGTCATGTTCCTGGGAGAGCACGGCCCCCAAGCCTCCGTCTGAGGCATCCGTCTGTAATATGAACTCCTTTGTGAAGTCGGGGTGCCGTAGGACTGGTTCCCGTGCAAGGCGTTCTTTCAGGATCTTAAAGGCCTCTTCGCACTGGGCCGACCACCGTACCTTCTGTGGCTGGGAGTTCCTTGTCAGGTCCGAGAGGGGAGCAGCGATGGAGGCGAAGTCGGGCACGAACCTTCTGTAATAGCCCGCCAGGCCCAGGAACTGGCGGACCTGTTTCTTCGTCCTTGGCGTGGCCATATCTCTAAGGGCCTGGACCTTGTCGACGAGGGGACTCAATTTCCCCCCGCCTACCACATACCCCAGGTACCTCACCTCTTCCTGTCCCAAGTGGCACTTTGCTGGGTTGGCCGTCAGGCCGGCCGCCCGGAGGGCCTGTAGCACTTCCCTCAGGTGTCGCAGGTGGTCTTCCCAGTTGCTACTATAGATAACGATGTCGTCAATATAGGCTGCGGCGTACTGGTCGTGGGGCAGCAGGACCTGGTTCATCAGCCGTTGGAAGGTCGCGGCTGCGCCATGTAGCCCAAATGGCATCGTTATAAATTGGAAGAGGCCGAACGGCGTCGAGAACGCTGTTTTCTCCCGGGAGTTTGGCGTCAATGGGATCTGCCAGTACCCTTTGGTGAGGTCCAGCGTTGACAGGTACTTTGCACCTCCCAGTCGTTCTAAGAGCTCGTCTATTCGGGGCATCGGGTAGGCGTCGAACCTGGAAATGGCGTTGACCTTCCGGAAATCAATACAAAATCGGGAGGTCCCGTCCGGCTTGGGAACCAGGACGATCGGGCTACGCCATTCACTCTTTGACTCCTCAACTACCCCCATCTCCAGCATGGTATCGAGCTCTCTCTTCACGGCCTCCCACATCTTTCGGGGTAACGGCCGGTGAGGGTTCCTCACCTTCTGGCCCGGTGTGGTCGCTACATGATGGCTTGTCCGGTCGGTGCGCCCCGGCCGGGCGGACAAAACGTCCGGAAAGTCCTGGACAAGCCTTTGTACTTGCGTCTGCTGAGCCGGGGTGAGACCCACGCCCAGCGTCACCGGTTTTGGATCCGGGGGCCCCCCGGCTAGGGGCCCCAATTCAGGTTCCGGGGGGGACGGGCTAATGAGCATTGCCTCCCGGGATTTCCACGCTTTCAGGAGGTTCACGTGGTATACGCGGGTCTCCTTTCGCCGCCCTGGTAGTCGGACCTCGTAGTCCACCTGGCCCACTCGTCGGGTAATCTCGAAAGGCCCCTGCCATTTGGCCAAGAGCTTCGATTCGGTGGACGGCAACAGGAGTAACACCCGATCTCCGGGTTTGAAGCTCCGTGTCTTAGCCCCCCTGTTGTAGATCCGCTCTTGCGTTTTCTGGGCCTGTTCCAGATTCTCCCTGGCGAAGTCGCTCAGTGCCCGGAGTCGTTCCCGTAGCCGTAGAACGTAGTGGGTGGTCCCTAGGACTCTCGTCTCCTGGGTCTCCCACTCCTCCTTAAGGAGGTCTAGAATCCCCCTCGGCTGTCGTCCGTACAGAAGTTCAAAGGGTGAGTATCCGGTTGAAGCCTGTGACACCTCCCTTACAGCAAACAGGAGGGCCGGTAGCAGGGTATCCCAATGCGAGGGGTCTTCCTCCACAAACTTCCGTAGCATGGTCTTCAGTGTACCATTAAAGCGCTCCACTAGTCCATCCGTCTGTGGATGGTACACGGACGTCCGGAGGGTCCGGATGTTGAGGAGGCGGCATAGTTCCGCTATTAATTTAGAGGAAACGTTCGTGCCCTGGTCTGTCAATATCTCCGCGGGGATTCCCACCCTGGCGAAGATCTTAACGAGCTCGGCTGCGATCATGGGCGCTGTGGCTGATCGCAGGGGGACGGCCTCGGGATACCGAGTAGCGTAGTCCACGACCACCAGAATGAAGCGGTTCCCCGTCTTGCTCCTCTCCAAAGGGCCCACCAGGTCCATTCCGATTCGTTCGAAGGGGACCCCGATTACTGGCATGGGTACCAGAGGGGCCCTGGCGACTCCCTTGTGTCCGGCCCGTTGACATTCCGGGCAGGATGCACAATAGTCCCGGACTTCCCGGTGAATGCCTGGCCAGAAGAAGCGGCGGGCCACCCGCTGGAGAGTCTTCTCCTGTCCCAGGTGTCCTGCCCAGGGGTTAGCGTGGGCCAGCCGCAGGAGGCTTGAGCGTAACCGCTGAGGCACCAACAATTGCTTGATCGGGTCGGGGTTCGGTGGGTCCTGCACCACTCGATACAAGCGGTCCTGCCAAATCTCGAACCGGGGCCCCTGGGGAAGTGTCGTGTCGGGGTCTGCGCCTGGCTCGGGGGTGGTAGCCTGCTCCCACGCTCTGCTCAGGGTTGGATCTTCCCTCTGCTCTAAGAGGAAATCCCCGTCGCGCTCCAGTTCCTCTCTGGTTCCTTCCACGGTGGGCTGGTCATCGGTCTGGGGCCCAGGCGGTGCCCCCTCAGTTGAGGTTCCCTCCCCTGGGTCCGGCTCCGGTGGCCGCCCGAACAACCCCCTCCGTGGAGGCCTCGTCCCTGTTGGCGCTGGGGCCAGTGTTTGGAACCCCTTGAGGATTTCGCCAAAGTCTGGCCAGTCCCGTCCCAGTACCGCGGGGTACGCCAGCCTTGGGATCACGCCCACTCGGAGGCCCATCCTCCGGGGGCCCACCTCCACCTCCACCCATGTCGTGGGGTACGGCCGGATGTCCCCGTGCACGCACTGCCAGTGCATCAGTGGGCCTGTGGATCTAAGGCCGGGGATCAGCCCCTCCCGTACGAGGGTCTGACTACACCCTGAATCCACAAGGGCCTGCGTGATGAGCCCCTGGATCCGCACGGGGATCACTATCTTCCCCGCCGCTGGGCCCCGAGCCCTTCGGCCCGCCACGCAGACTTGCGCGTAGCTGCAGTCCATAAAGGGGCACTCTCGCCGGAAGTGTCCCTCTTGTCCACACTCCCAGCAGCGCTCTCGATTCTCTCTGGCCCTTGGCCTCTCCTGTCGCGGGCTTCCTCCCTCTCGCGGGTATGGTTCCCCCCGGCCCGGGGCTCGGCTGGTCCGGGGTCGATGTTCCGGGGTAGCCGGTCGTGGGGTCGGGGGCCGGACTAGGGGCGGTGGAGCTCGAGTCCCCCTTCCTTGGGATTTACCTTTATCGGGTCCGGCCTTCCTGGGAGGGTTCCAGTCTGCCTTGGGCGGTGCCTCACTTCCCTCGGCGGCCATATAGTCCTCCATCAAGCCCACGGCATCCGACAGCGTCGTAGGTCGGTGCCGTCGTACCCAGGCTCTCCCCCCCGCTGGGAGGATGAGTGTGAACTGTTCCAAGGCCACTTTCTCTGCTACCTGAGGCCCTGTCAGTCCGTCGGGATTCAGCCACCGCCAACAGAGATCTCGCACCCGCTGGGCCACCGCCCGTGGACGGGCCCCCGCCGGATATGGTTCCTGGCGGAGGCGTTGGCGGTAGGTTTCAGGGTTGATGCCAGTGTGGTCCAAAATAGCCGCCTTGACCTTTAGGTATTCAAGGGCCTCCTGGGGTTCAAGGCTGCGATAGGCGGCCTGTGCCTGCCCCGTCAGATACGGGGCTAGTAGGGTGGCCCAATGTTCTTGGGGCCACCGGGCCGCCGTCGCCACCCGCTCAAAGGTGACCAGGAATGCCTCTGGGTCATCGTCGGGGCCCATCTTGGTAAGACGCACCGGCAGCTCGCCAGCCGTCCATCCGCGTCCTGCTGCGGCGGGTATGGGGCCAGTGGCACCGGCGGGGCGTATCAGTGTGGCCATCTGCTGCACCAGGTGCTCTTGCTGCGCGTGCTGCTGGGCTGCTAAGTCCCGTAGGAGTTGCTGCTGCTGCTCCTGTTGTTGGGCCATCAACCGCTGCTGCTGGGTGGCCATCTGCTGCATCAGCTGAGTTTGCTGCTGCTGCTGCTGGGCCGCCTGCTCTTGCTGCCTCTCCGCCATCCATTTTAGCAGTTTCTCGGGATCCATCGTGCTCGGCGATGGAGTCCCCGTCCCTCACTGGTCTATGACTGGGCCTCTCGGCAGGCCCGCTCAATGGGGTATCGTTAGCTCACTGGGCTTCGATCGGGCCTCTCAGCAGGCCCAGATCGTTGCCCGCATTCTCCACCACGTGTCAGGGTTCACGCCCCCCAGGCGGGGCAATGAGGCCTAGTGGCCGGAGTCCCTGACGGGTCCCGTCGGCTGGGACAGTATGGCCCAATGGCCAGAGTCAATATCAGCCCCCTCGGCTGGGGCAGTATGGCCCAATGGCCAGAGTCAGTATCAGCCCCCTCGGCTGGGGCAGTATGGCCCAATGGCCAGAGTCAATATCAGCCCCCTCGGCTGGGGCAGTGTGGCCCAATGGCCAGAGTCTATCAGAACCCCCCTTCTCTGGGGCAGTGTGGCCCAATGGCCAGAGTCAATATCAGCCCCCTCGGCTGGGGCAGTGTGGCCCAATGGCCAGAGTCTATCAGTACCCCCCTTCTCTGGGGCAGTGTGGCCCAATGGCCAGAGTCAGTACCAGCCCCCTTGGCTGGGGCAGTGGGGCCCAATGGCCAGAGTCAGTACCAGCCCCCTTGGCTGGGGCAGTGAGGCCCAAGGGCCAGAGTCTATATCAATCCCCCTTCCCTGGGGCAGTGTGGCCTAGCGGCCAGTGTCTCTAACAGCCCCCCCTTCACTGGGGTAGTGTGGCCTAGTGGCCCTGCACCTGACCCCACTCAGCGGGGAGATCCAACCGCAACACGCTGAGTGTCTTCGGGTGGGCTATACCACTCCCTCACTATCCTGGGGCCAGTTCCTACCTGATCCAGCGACGGGGTCCCCTGGCTGGTTGCTGATCCCCCGTATAGGGCTGGGTCCGTCGCCCCCTCAGTCAGGTAGTGGTCTAGGGCATCTGGCAGGCTGTGGTCAGCTTCAGGCTCGAAGGCAGGGTCCGGCCACGGCTCCGATTCCGGCTCCTGGTGTGGCTGGGGCTGGTCCTCCGCGGGAGCTCTCCAGGCACGTCCTCCCCCTCCGGCAGTCCGCCCAGACTGAGCTGTGCTCCCTTGCTTTATACTGCCTGAGCATTTGGAGCATGCCCAGTGCAGCGGGGGCGGGACTTCCGCTGCTAGCACTTCCGGCCAGGGGCAGCCCTGGCCCGTGCGGGGCCGGTCCGCCCCGTCACACAGGGCTAATACCCACTTCGTTAGACTAACACAGCTACCTCTCTGAGTCAAGCCTTGGTCTCTCTGCCGAGTTAACACATTGATTTTGTGCATCTGATCGTGTCTCCCTCTAGTAGCTGACTCCAAATACTAAAACAGATTCTTACATGAGGCTAAATGAGGTCTCCAGTAATTTAAAGTGCTAGGGTGCTAGTGCTAAAGATTCCAGCTTCAGGCTCTGCTAAGGCAATGATCCATGTAAATACACAAAATAAACTGTGGTTTGCTCTGTTACATTGGGATGCCCACAGGGCCAGATTAACCTTTTGTGGGCCTGCCACCAAAAATATTTGTGGACCCCCATGGGAGCAAAGGAGCATGGTGTGGGAACATCGGTCCCCAGAACAAGGGGCCAGCCAAGGGCAATGGGGCAGAGCATGGTGGGTCCAGCCCCGCTCCATCCAGCCCAGTGCAAGGGTACAGTATACAAACCAGCAGTTGCTAGATGCACACTGGCTCACCCAGCCCTGTGCTGTCAGTGTGCCCCTTCCCCTCGGGGGAGACAGGGGAGGGGAAAGCCATGCCACATAGCCCCCAACTCCCTATGCCCAGCATCCCCCGGAACTGCTATCCCCAACACCCACCCCCCCTCACAGCCGCACCACTACTGCCCAATGTACTTCCCCACAGCCAACCACCACAACTACACAGCATCCCACTGAGAACCCCCACTGCCCAGTATCCCAACACACAGACCTCCCTCACTGCCCTCCAAGAGACCCCCCCCACTGTCAAGCAGCTCCCCCCACACCCTGCCAACACTCCCAGGAGTCCCAGGAGCCAGCAGGACCGAGCTTCTGCCCCCCCCCCCCCCCCGCGGGAGAGAGTGGGGGGCAGAGGTGGGGGCGGAGAAGAGCTGGTGGAGTCTTGGACTGCAGCCCAAGCAGAGCGGGCCAGGCTGGGGGCCCTTTGGAGTCTGGGCCCGGTGCCATGGCAGCAGTGACTCCATGTAAACCCGGGACTGGATGCCCAACAGTCACTAATTGTCACTAATTGTCACTAATTGCGACATCCTCAAAGATCTAGACTGAGCGCACAAGTCATTTTACATAGGCGCCCAGACAGCCATTAGACCAGGGGCGGCAAACTTTTTGGCCCGTGGCCACATCGGGGAATAGAAATTGTATGGCAGGCCATGAATGCTCACAGAATTGGGGTTGGGGTGTGGGCTCTGAGGTGTGGCTGGGGATGAGGAGCCGTGTGGTGTGGCCCCCAACCCTGTGCCCTGGCTGGAGCAGCGGAGCAGGGCTGAGCTGCATATTGCAGCCCCTGACCTAGTGCCCTGGCCAGAGCACTGGAGCAGGGCCATAGTTTGCCAACCCCTGAATTAGACCGTAGCAATTTTTTGGACACTACTGGCCCAGGCTGAATTCAAATCATGGATCTAGAAGTGAAGATTCCATATCCCTTTACAAGCCTTTACAAGGCTGGCCAAAAACCTGACAGCATCAGTGTTCACAGTGACAAGAATGGCCCTTTCTTTTTAGGTGCTATAAATATTCCCAGTGCAGAACCTATACAGATACGGTCGACTGAACAGAGACAAGTAGTTAATCTTGGACATACTCAGTCTTTATGGAAGGTATTCCCTACTCTCAAGACTTTCTGCTGAACTTTCCTCCCTTAAACAATAGCATTTTGCGACAGACTTGTGAAACAAAACGGGATGCTCTACCGGCTGCTCCTGTAACTCTATTTATCTCCCTGCTAACAGTTTAATGGCAAATGATATTTCATTTTGATGAAAAAGCTTTTGAGCAGCAGCCAAATTGCTCCAGGCAAAGAAGATTTTGTTTTCCTACCATTTAATCAGTAGGAAATTAAGAGACCCATATTGTACTGTCACTGACTTGAAATCAAACAGCTGAGCTCACTGAAATGAGCATTTCCTCTGCGTTCGCTTTGTAACCTACCCGGGAGTCAAACAAAGATTCTGTTGGTAATATATAATTTTAATTTTCTATGTTCCATTAATCTAGTTGCCTAATATGAATCTAACAGACACCAAATCCCAAACTAAACTTTAAGGGGCAGATCTTCAGCTGGCGTGAATGAGTACAGCTTCATTGGTTTTATAGGAATATGTAATTCCCACCAGCCAAGGATCTGGTTTTAGTGGCCAGCGCCTTCTGAAATGTTCTAGGATCTGACTCGTCTAGTCTGTTGTTGATTATGTTAAAAATAGATGTGACCTGTGAAGGGGAAATTGAAGACATTGCTCAAATTCCTGTTTGTGCCTTTGTTCCTAACCGGCTTCTGTTCTGGCAGCTAGTCAAACAGCAGGGACTTCTACAGAAATGATATTTTAGGATTTCTGCTGCAAAGGATCATGGTTTGTTGCCCTGAAAGCAGTGTTTCTACAGTAAAGACTAATAGGACAATGCAGCATGTGTCTCTGCTAACAAAATATAAGCCATTTTGAAGCACTTTTTTTTCTATGACAAATATGCTTGGTGGCACTGTCTGCTAACACCAGAGTTGAATTTGGCTCAAAATCTTAAAACGGGAAACAATTTTTCTCAATTTGGGGGGGGGGGCAGATTGAGGGGGGGAGGGAAGAAAAAGACGTTTTTACTCATGGAGCAAAATTTTATAGCATTATCTATAACAGCCATGCAAATGCTACACTAGTATCATACATTTTAGGTCTGGATATGAGATCATATAAAAGTGGCCCTGTTTATATTTCACTCTTAAATTATAAGTATAATATCTGTTACTTACTATCCATGGCCCTGATCCTGCAAATGTGACTGTATGAGCAGACCCCCATGCTCAACTCAAGCAGAGCTCCACTGATTTCAGCAAAGCGTTGCAGAATTGGGACCTGTGTGTATTAAACATATGTTCTTTCCACATACATAGAGCCATATTTGGTACTGTCTTGATGCCGCATTGGGTCTCCCATGGCAATTGAGGATACAGCCTGAGGGCTCAAGATTTACTGGTAAGACTGTAGTCAAGTCTGTCTTTTCTACCTATTCCAATATCTCCGGCTACTAGCAAACATGGGGGCGGGGCGGGGGAAGTGAGCGACAGGTACATTGATTTGCATCTCATCTGATATATTTGAAAGTTTTCAAAGTACAAATTCTAATCACAATTGGCAACAAACAGAATGTGGGTCAGATCCTCAACCGGTGTAAATTGCCTGAACTCCATTAACTTCAGTTGAGCGAAGTCAATGTACACCAGCTGAGGATCTGGACTAGGCATGCTGCCTGTTAAGCACACACCCCTCTTTAGCATCATAAAGACCCAACAGTCACCACAAACCAGAAAAAATTCTAGACCATGTCGGAGGTAAGGCAGGCTTGTCTGGGGTGATGCTGAGCAGCGAGACAGAAACTCCTCAGACCTATTATAATACATCTTATAGGCAGTTCCAAGGTTGTTCCAGGGTAATCAGGAACTTACTTCTGCCGAGTGGCAAGAATATGGCCAAAGAGGAATGAATGTAAGCTAGTGTAACTGGGTAAGATCCTGGCTCCCTTGACATCAATAGGAGTTTTGCTATTGGAGTCAATGAAGCCAAGGTATCCTTTATGCAGGGCCGGCTCTAACTCTTTTGCCATCCCCAGCAAAAAAAGAAACCCCAAGCACTACCCCACCGGAGCAAATAAAACAAACAACCACCTCCAAGTGTTTGGAGCCAGCCCTGCCTTTATGTGAATGAGAATTATCATACTTGTACTCCACACACACACACACCTTCCACTCCTTTTTTACCCTCTGTTGAGAGCACAAGGGCAAACACACAAAAGGCTTCCGAACTTCAGACTTCCTCCCAGTGCTGCTCCTTACCTAGGTGGGGGAGGGGAGCTCATTTTGCTCTGTACATGAGGGTGGGGCAGATTTTGTTCTTCCCCCCAGCAGTTCTCTGGCTCTGCTCCACAGGCTGATGGGCCCAATGTCTCCCCACCCCCTTTTTGGAAATCTGCTCCCCAAAGGGCAGGGGAGCAGAGTGTGTGCTGTGAGTGGTCTCTGTGCAACAGCTAGGGAAATTACTTGCTTTCCCCTACCCCTGCATAGACACTCACAATCTGGGCCTTAAACTTTAAATGACTAATTACCTCTAGATGCTTAGGGCCAAATTCTGCTCTTGGTTCCATAGCCCTCCTCCAGAGTATCTCCATCGAAGAACAAGGCCTGTCTATGCTAGGAACACAAACACTTCCTGACAATGTAACACACAGCGTATCCTTCCAGATCCTCATTAGGAAACTGTTTGACTGCTAGGGTAGGCCTGGGCCAAGTTGTCTGTAACGTCATTACATAAAATGTACGAGACTGAGCAGAACCCGATGCATTTTCTACAGGTCTGGCCCCTTCTGTGCTGGCATTCAAACATTTTTCAACTTGAGCTGCAGGGGGAAGTCAGGATTGATTAACATTGTCAAGAGCAGTTCAATCGGTCTAGTGTAGCAGAGCTTTAGATTTCTGCCTTCTATTCAGGTCATATAAGGTGACTGCGGCTGGCAATGCATCTGCCCAGTCCTCTTAGAAACTCATTCTAATCAATATTGAACTGAAACTAATTTATGAAGTGGGCTGTAGCCCACAAAAGCTTATGCTGAAATAATCTGGTTAGTCTCTGAGGTGCCACAAGTACTCCTCTTTTTATTTAGTGGTTAAACTGACCCACCCACCCCCCGGCCCCACGCCCACAATGGGAATTTCCATCACATCCTCATTAGGTTTTGAGGACAAGACATCTTGAATCTTGCATAACTATGCTTTGTGAATATGTTTTAAGTACAGTAATTAACAGATGCAGCTGGATTATCAGGGTTTGTTTTATTTTTTTTAATGGGAACCTTAATATTCACTTTCTATTTGGCTTCTTATTTCATACTGATCTCTGTCCTTACCATGGTCAGCTTTGCACCTCTGACCTCTACTCTCCCCGCAAAGAGTCTGCTGGAGAAAGACAGCTTTCATCTCTGCTAGCATCTCTCATCAGCTGAGGATGCAGCAGGGATGCACCGAATCAACCTATTTCCTGGCCCCCAAAGCTACCACCTTTCCCAGGCCACAGTACTGGTGGGTTCTCCATGAACGCCTGCAGAGTGAGACTGGAGGTGACTCACACTGCCACAGGGCTTCCATTATCCAGCCAGTTTGGTCATGGCTACTTTAGCCTCCATAAGGGTTTGCATCAGCTTCCATTGGCCTGGGTTATGGCAGGAGTCTGGCCTGTTGTACCTAAAACCCAGCAGATTTGTCAGTTCTCTGCACTGCGCACACTGAAATACGACAGGAATTCCTCACTTAACGTTGTAGTTATGTTCCTGAAAAATGTGACTTTAAGTGAAATGATGTTAAACAAATCCAATTTCCCCATAAGAATTAATGTAAATGAGAGGGTTAGGCTCCAGGGACATTTTTTTTTACCAGACAAAAGACTATATTATATATATATATACATACACATACATACACACACACACACACACACACACACACACACACACACACACACACACACACAGTATACGTTTTAAACAAACAAGTTAATACTGGTACACAGTGATGATGATTGTGAAGCTTGGTTGAGGTGGAGGAAGAGGGTGGGATATTTCCCAGGGAATGCCTTACTGCTAAATGATGAACTAGCAATTGGCTGAGCCCTCAAGGGTTAACTCTCACACTCTACAAGGCAGCAGGAAAGGCGGAGGGGGGGAGAGAGAGAGTGTGTCTGTCTGTCTCCTTGGTATGCTGACTCTAAGGGCTGATCTTCACTACGGGGGGGGGGGGATCGACTGCAGATACGCAACTTCAGCTACGTGAATCAGGTAGCTGAAGTTTGCGTATCTGCAGCCGACTTACTGCTCGTCCTCATGGCGGCAGCGGTTGGCAGCGCACTCCCCCATTGACTCCAGCTTGCACCTCCCGGCAAGCTGGAGTTCCGGAGTCGACGGGGGCGCCACGAGCGATCGATTTCTCACGTCTTCATAAGATGCGAGAAATCGATCGCCAGAAGATCGATGGCTACCCGCCGATTCGGCAGGTAGTGAAGACCTACCCTTAAGTACACTGCCTCATAGATCAGTTTGCAGAGACCAGCTGCTGCCAGCCGGCTCCCTCCCTCATGTGTCCCCCCTGCTCTATGGAAGTTGGGATAATCGGGATGCAGAAGCAGGGGGGAGGGGGACACTCTGACATTAGCTCCCCCTCTTACTGCCCTCCCCCCTCCCTGCACGGCAAGCCCCAGACCCCACTTCCTGGCTGGAGCTCCAGGGCTGGATTAAAACATCTGGAGGGCCAGATGTAGCCCCCCCAGGCCACAGTTTGCCGACCCCTGCTCTATTGCCATCATCATCGTCCCACTTACCACTTCTGCAGCAGCTCAAAGCTCTCAGAGCAATTTACACAAAAATCCACGAGTGACTCATTGGTACCTACATTTTGACAAGAAGCGCACAGTAAAACATTGGCAGGGATGAGCAATGTTAAAGTATCTATTTCACAGGGTAAGAGTGGTCTGTTGGCATAGCTGAGCCATTGTAACTCTGCAATGGAAAAACAACAGAAGCGGATAACATCTGTTCTTATGGCAGGAAACCGGAGGGAGACCTTGAGCTCAGAGGGAACAAATCAGTGTCAACTTTCACCAGAATCAGGGTGGTAGCCGTGTTAGTCTGGAATAGCAGAGTTAACGAAGTCCTGTGGCACCTTAAAGACTAACTATAAAGTTTTGAAGCATGAGCTTTCGTGGGCTAATACCCACTTCGTCGGATGCAGGCAGTAGAAGTGTTCACAAACAGGCAGTTATAGAAAAGTAGGTAAGAGCCAGGTGGGAGGTGAAAAGGTTAGTCCAATTAAGCTGAGCCAGCTTGTTATCTCCGATCAGGGAGTGTGGATCCACACTCCCTGATCGGAGATAACAAGCTGGCTCAGCTTAATTGGACTAACCTTTTCACCTCCCACCTGGCTCTTACCTACTTTTCTATAACTGCCTGTTTGTGAACACTTCTACTGCCTGCATCCGACGAAGTGGGTATTAGCCCACGAAAGCTCATGCTTCAAAACTTTATAGTTAGTCTTTAAGGTGCCACAGGACTTCGTTAACTTTCACCAGGTTTCCTCATTTCAAGCGTCAGCATTTTTGTTCTTTTCAATACCACTGATGGAGAAACTATTTAAAGGTTTTGTTAATTAGTCTGTGGTCTCCAGCTATTCCTGTGCTAACTGATGTGACGCCATAAGGTTAAATTTGTCCGATGCAATGTCAAGACATATGAACTGCAAGGAAACAAGGTATTTTCTCACTCCCAGCTCTGCTGGACATTGGGGACAGCTAAACTGGGATTTATTTGTGGAGGTATCCTGATAGCAAGGGACAGTCTTTCAATGAGCCTTGTCTGCAATCAGTCTCATTTGCAGAGTGCTTCTCAGAGTTCGGACTGCAATCGGTGCCTGCACTGCTCACAGCAGGGGTTGCTGGGGATTCCCAATCTCACTAGAACTAGAATATCATCAGGGAACTTACTGCTCAGACTCTGAAAACGGAGGAAACTTCCTCTTCCCCATCACAACCTGCCATACAGTTTATCAGCGTGTTGGCCCTGAAAGCATCACCCAAAAGACATGCACAGAGAATAATTAAGTACGAACACACTTCCTTTTCCTGGAACCGCAGCCCACGGCACAGGGAACTGCACCAGGAGTTCTTTCACCTGCCCCTCTTCCCACATGCTGAAGGGAGAGAGAGGAGCAGGTGATTTATTTCGTTTTTTAGCTCTTCCTCAGAGCCCAGCAGAAGTTTAAGTAAATGTTTAGCTGGTGGTGGGAAGGGAGTGCAGCAAATGGGGCTCCCTAGTTCTGCTTGTCTGTAGATCAGATCCAAACCTGGGAAATCAAGAGCGGAGGCTCCCAAGTGAGAAGAAAGGGAAGAATCACCTAAAGATGGGAAATCAGTTTCTTCCACTCTGTCACCATGAGGCTCCCACTGCTCATGCCTGACTTCCTATTTAGCGCACAGCCAACTCCTCTCCCTCCTGCTGCTGCTTGGGCTGCCAGGGTACTGGCATGGCCCAGGGACCACCAGGGGCACCAAATGAGGAGGCCCCCCCCAAAGATTTCTGCACTTGCTCAGATTTCCATTGGCTGCACACCCTCTCTTCACCAGCGGCCCCAGCCTAAATCAGTACAGGTGCTGCCAGAGCAGCCTGGAACATCACTTCAGCTGCAGGGTCGCAACACCCCTGAAATCTGACCCAGCCACTCGATGTCCAGGCCAGGCAGCCAGGCCAAATGCTGTGAGCTGGTGCACAGGGTACGGTGGAGTGCAGATGAGCCCACGGAGAACTTGACTCCTGGCAGCACCAGCTCCCACACTGAATGGATAGGAGGAGAGGAGACTCGCCGGGTGAGGAAGATCTGGGGTCCCTGTGGGAAGGGGAGGGGACAGGAATTTACAGCACTACCCTCCTCCCCCAGAAAAAAAAAGAAATCACGGTTGACCCAAAGTGCTTGTAGCGAGTGAGGTAATTGGATTGCACAGGTAAAATACACTGGGAATAGATTTCCAGAAAGAGGTTTAAAGACTGAACATATTTCCCTTTGCTTAGGCTGGCATTTGATATTAGTAATGAAGTGTAATTTAATTCTTAAAGTAACTCTTAATGCCCATGAGGGATTACATACCTTCCTCACCAGGATGCTGGGAGGATTAGGTAGCTAATGTTTGCCTGGTGCTTTGAAAATGTAAAGCACTAGATAATCCATAAGCATGAATCCCTTTCCACGAGGCTGTAAAACGCCGGGGTTCCTGGGATTCTTGTAGTGTGTCTCGTGCCATTGCATTATGCTGTACAAACAGCAGGCTGTAAAAATCCTCAATTTTAGCAGAGACGAAAGACCAGAATTCTGCTCTCAGAGCAGTGTGCCACCATCGACTGAAGTGGGATCACTACCGATTTACACCAGGGCATGCAAGAGGACAGCTGGGCCCCGTCTGTAAAAGGCTGCAGCTTTCCAGGCCTCTGGTCTTTGGTATTCTTTGTGACCCTGGGAAGTACTGTCCCCAGTTCCCTCTCTCTCTCCTTAGCGTGGAATAAAGAACTAGGCCTTCTCTCTGGATGCCCTCCAGAAGTCCTAGTGCCACACAGGAGTGACTGCAGTGCCACCGCCAATGTAGCCACATGGATCAGATTTGGGGCTTTGCAGTGGGGACATTCAACCCAAACTAGGCTAGTCCAGGCCAGGTGCCCAATCTCCTGGGCTAACTCTGCACTGAAGGCACACCCTACCTACATCCTGCTTGACACTTTGCAGACCTCTGTGTGTTCAGACATGAGGCTCTTTAAGTGAGTTTGTCTTTTCAAAGAGCATTGTCAGTTTCTCTCCTATAAACACATTAGGTTTTGGCCTCTTTCATGAATGGCCCTTTCAGCCTTTGGAGGATAATCCTTTACAGGCACCAGCCTGAGGCAAATCCATTTGAAAATCTCCTGGAATAACACCAGCACTTTGAAGATCTCCAGGGAAGCGACACACATTGTATTAGGGTAATTGGGAAGGGGTGAGGGACCCAGAGAGTCCGACAAGGTGTGAAGAGAGAGAGCCACAACAAAGAATAAGACGAGGAAGACTTTGTAGCACCTTAGAGACTAACCAGCTTATTTCAGCATAAACTTCCATGGGCTATAGCCCGCTTCATCGGATGCACGGAATGGAACAGAAGTAAGATGCATTTATACACACAGAAAGAAAGAAAAAAAGTTGTACATTAGCATACCAATTCTAAGAGGATGTTAAATTTGGATGGGCCATTATCACCAAGAGAAAAAATACCTTTTGAAATGGATTTCTGTCAGGCAGGAGATAACACCTATTGAAGGTAAATTAACATGGGAAATGCAATCAATTAGTGTAATGAGAGAACCATTCGCAAGTTCTGTTAAGCCCTTGGTTTATTGTATCCAATTTGAAAATTAATTCCAAAGAATTAAGGCAAAAGGCAGATCATGCTAATGTCCACATACTACTCCCCTGCTGGGGAATTCACGTTCACTGTCTCGTTGTTAGCTGTCTCTATGCACCCACGAGCCGTGCAAAGTGGGGAAAAGAATATTTTTATGACACAGCCATTAGAATGGGATTTGATTCAGAAGGCAAGGCTGTGTCTTTAATATGTCACTGATCCTTAGCTTGTTAAAACAACGAGGAGTCCTTGTGGCACCTTAGAGACCAGCAAATTTATCTGGGCATAAACTTTTGTGGGCTAAATCCCACTTCATCAGATGTATGGAGTGAAAAAACACAGTAAGCAGAATATATATTCTAGCACAGGTTAGTTAGGGATATCTGTCATCCTATTTATTTCCATGGTTTTATAGCTGTACATTAGATTTGATGTTAGAATTAGGGTGACCAGATGTCCTGATTTCATAGGGACAGTGCTGATTTTTGGGTCTTTTTCTTATATAGGCTCCCATTACCTCCCTCCCCCGTCCCGATTTTTCACATTTGCTGCCTGGTCACCCTAGTTAGAATCAGTATAAAACGCGCACACAGAATGGCAAGTCCTCTATTCTCTGCATTTTTGTTTTTGCAGCAATTGAATATTTATCTCTGTGGGTGAGAGCACATACCAATCCGAGTGGCTGTGCCGAGATCTGGGGTGTGAGAAGAGGATGGGTACCAGCAAAGTGGTATGTTTGCACAGAGCTCGCTGACATTTATTATTGAAAAAGAGGAAATAAGAAAATGAAAATCTCTGCAAGAATCATCTTTCAGAATCACTTCACAGGTTTTGCATCTTCAAATTTAATTTCCAATTTCTCACCTGTTTCCTTTGCATCACAGATATAGAAGCTGGAAAAATCTCGTGAAGTAAACATTTCAGAGACGCGAACCAGCCAAGCTCTAACAACGAGGCGTCCTTGTGGCACCTTCGAGACTAACAAATTTATTTGGGCATAAGCTTTCGTGGGCTAAAACCCACTTAATCAGCTGCATGTATAGTATAGGCAGGTATATATATTACAGCACATGAAAATATGGGAGTTGTCTTACCAAATGGGGGGTCAGTGCTAACGAGCCAATTCAATTAAGGTGGAAGTGGCTTATTCTCAACAGTTGACTACCTCAGGAGAGCCCAAAAGGGGACTTGTAGTTACCTTAAAAAAGATCAACTTACTGATGAAAGCTGGTCACCAAAGCTCTAATACCTTCAAAGTGGACGTGGACATATTTTTAATTGGTGCTTCACCACTTATTACAAAGGAACTTGTGCCTAAAAAGGCTCCCGGCTTAGGAGGAAACGATGTTATATTAGGACCAGAGCTGGGTGCACTGCTTAGCATGGAGGTGGGTAAACTTTTTGGTCCGAGGGCCACATTGGGGTTAAAAATTGTGCGGGGGGCCGGGTAGGGAAGGCTGTGCCTCCCCAAACAGCCTGACCCCACCCCTTATCCAACCCCCACCCACTTCCCACCCCGACTGCTTCCCTCAGAATACCCAACCGTTCCAACCTCCCGCTCCTTGTCCCCTGATCGTCCCCTCCGGAGACCCCCCCCCTCTGCCACCCCAGAACCCCCCCCGTCATCTAAGCCCCCTTGCTTTGTTCCATGACTGCCCCCTCCCAAGATCCCCCAACCCTAACCACCACCACAAGGGACCCCACCACCTACCCCCCCCCTTGCTTACCTTACTCAGCGTAGCGGTCCTCGACCTGGCCCAGACAGGAAGGGCAGGGCCCCACGGCTTCCTGTGCTCGACCCGGCCCCGGGCCAGGGAGCGCGTGGCAGGCCCAGCCCGGGAGCGCTGGGACCCTCATCATGCCGGCCCAGCCCTTGGACCGGATGAAAATGGCTGGCGGGTCATGTGTGGCCCGTGGGCCATAGTTTGCCCACTCCTGGCTTAGCACCTTACTCTGTGAGCCTCCCCACTGACTTCAGTGGGATTGTTCCAGAAGGGA
This sequence comes from Sternotherus odoratus, assembly GCA_032164245.1. Lineage (NCBI taxonomy): Eukaryota > Metazoa > Chordata > Testudines > Kinosternidae > Sternotherus > Sternotherus odoratus. Next base: position 11,965,103 of record JAVMKO010000006.1, on the reverse strand, counting down.
GGTACCAGGTGTGGCTAGCAGTGACAGACTACCAGACTTGACCCTTAATTTTCCAACGCATATTAGCCTCTAAAGCAAAACAGATGATTCTTCACAAAGATGCTTGAAACAACACGTTACCGAGTGTCACTCTAATGGATGAGAGAGAATAGCATAGTTTCCATCTTATCACTTCGAATCAGCGACACAAACCAAGATAACAGGATTGGATAAGAACAATTATTTTTGAATTTACCCAGTTTTCCAGATTCAGGCTTTGCTGTTATCAGATTCTGGGACAGGGTGGCAGTATGTTTGCCATAGATGGCCTGATTGCTAAAGAGACCATATAAATTATGCTCAAAATTCTTGGATAATTCATTATCCAAACTTGCATTTGCAAATTCTACATACACAGTTTATACTTTGTGAAAACAAGAGCGATTGCTCTGGCAACGAATGTTTCCCTTCTGTCATGTTTCCTTTGTATTAAGTGCCTTTGACATTAATGTGTGTGCCTAAGCAAAGACACTAAGATGACTGAAATTGCAAGATGGTAGGAATCACAGATTCCACACAACCAGAAATACAGCTGCAATGTATCTCACCAAGACCGAAAGGCATAACCATAACACAAGGGTAGCAATTGTTTGGGGTTTTTAAGAGAACTACTGGGGGTATGAGTGGAGGGAAAAGGTCAAGAGTTCTGCTCTGTTAACAGCTCTCAATCTCTTTTGCTTCTGGGTTCTGCATGAATTCGAAACAACTGACACCATTTTAGTTTGGTTTCAGAAGACACCTATTGGATGAATCAGATGCTTTCTAGAGACACGTTAGCTAAAGAACCATTTCTTAATACTAGTCCTAAGTAGAACTGTCCAAAATATGTGAGTGTGTATTTTATTGAGAGATTATCATCATTAGGTTTGATTCTTCTCTCACCTACTTGGGCTGTAAAACCAGGAGTGTCTCCACTGAAGTTAATTATATTACACTGTAATGTAAAACCAGACCAAGTGAAAGGAGAATCCATTGATGAGTTGCCAGGATAGCACCAATCAAATATTCCGAGTTGGGTATATCCATGAATCTTGAACTCTAAATGCAAAGTAGGAAGAAGAAGAAGCAATTCTTCATATTAAAGGCCAACAAGAATTCAAATACGTCCTCTAGCAAAACGTGGCTACCATTTTTGCCATTTTTAAAACAGAACTGATGCATAAGAGATATTTTCAGAATGTAACTGACACAGAGCTCATTGCAAATTACAATGGTTTAAATCAGTTGAAGAGGGGAAGAGAATGATTCTGAAATAACAGGACTTCTTGCTGGGAAGTAAAATGGCAGCTCTTACCAGGAGATACCAGCACCAGTCATGGAAATCTTGAGATGGGGATCATGGAAATCTTGAGATGGGGATCATTAAAACTCTGTAGGGTTCAAAGCAAATCATTAGGGGTGTGCATGTTACTTACCTGCCGTCTCCTGTGAATTGATAGGATCAGGTTTATTCGGGCCCACTTTTAAGTACTCTGCATTTTTTTCTTTAACATGACTGAAAGCCAGCAGCTTTTAGAAAAAAAGAAAGAAAGTTGGAACAGATTAGTTCCAAGTCAGAACAACAGTCAGTTGTGCAAGTTCTTGGGAAAACTCTTTTTGTTTGGTTTTGACAATAGAGGTTTGTAAAGTCTGTAATGTGATTCAAGTAAAAGGGACTCAATGCTGGTAAATCACCGCCGAGAAGCTGTCCCCAGCCAGCAACAACATTTCTAAAACAATCCGTCATGGAAATAACTTCTGGATTCCTCAGTTACCAGAAGCAGATATTTTCTAGGTGTGCCTAAAAGCTCAGTCAAACAGAGAGAAACAGGCACAGGAAGAGAAGCGGAGCTGTAGTGAAACAATGAGTAAGAAACTTGACATTTTGTTGCTGAAGAAAAGAAAATAGCAGAAGAGAAAATGTTCCTTGGATGCAGATGCTTATTGACGCTTAGCCAGTCTGGACCAGATCTGGCTGCTGCTGTGTCCTTAGTGACAGGGAACTGCTTATCTCAAAAACCACTGAGACTCCAGCTATGAGCTCCGTTGAATGACATGAATCCAAACAGCACGGACTAAACCCCCCTAAGTCCTATGCAGCACGCAATGGGCTCAGTGTAAGGGCTTGGTTACACTTACAGCTTTATAGCAGTTTTGGTTATACCTGCCCTCATATACAGCTATAGGGATAGCGCTATAGTGTGTCCACACTGAGACCCGCCAGCAGTATAGCATGGCCACATTTGTGGCACTTGCAGTGGCAGGGGGAGTGGTGCATTATGGGAAGCTATCCCAGCATTCAGCTGGGTGCAACGTGCTTTTCAAACGAGGGGGGCGAGGGGGAACGTGTTGTGCGTATGCGGAGGGAGAGAGCGAGTGGTTTTTCGTCCTTCGGAGAGCCTGTCAGTAAGTTTCCTTTGAAATTCAGAGCCTGCTAGTCATCTCTGTCACACAGGCTCCCTCCGTAAACATTTGCAGTGCTTATCTGCTGAGTTAAGAGAGAAACTCTGAAAACGTACTTCCGCATTCCTCCAGCCGAGTTCAAAACAAAGGGAAGAGACGTCAATTGCCTTAAATAGCTCGTGGCGTCTCCAGAGATCACTTAAAGTGCTCGAAGTGTTAATACCCATTCACACTGGAGATAATACGGAGCAGTCAATACTGTGACAGATCGCCTTCTCACCCCTCTTCAAACACAGGCAGGAAACTCTTCTTTGGCTCGAAACAGTGCTCTTTATTTCACAGTGCAAGGCCCCACCACCAATATACACAGCTTTATACACAGCTCTATAGCTTACAGCTCTACACAACTCTATATAGTTCAGCTCTGTCAGGCCTCTAGCCTCAGCTCTGTACCTTTCTCTATCCTTCTCTCTCACTCCTCCACACTACCATACCACCACCACCCTGGGCTTCCTTCCTGGCAGGCTTATATCCCCCTGAGGAGGCTTCCAGGTGCAACCCATCCAGGCTGATTGCCCTGCAGCCCAGGTGGCTGATTAGGCTTTCTGCAAGGAAGGTTTGCAGAGGGCTTTACTCCCTCTTAAAGGGGCGGCAGGCTGGGTCAGGCCCACCCTGCCACAATACGCAATAGCTGTTAATCCTCAGGGAAGGGAGGATTATCAGGACGGGTATAACTGTGGGTTTATAGCGCTCTACGTGCCTTGCCAGTCTGGTCGGGTAGGGAGTTATGGCGCTCCTGGATGCTTTATAATGCTGTAAAGTGCCAGTGTAATCAAGCCCTAAAACTTAGGATGAATCATCTCTCAAAATGGCCTCCTCTTTGGTTGTTCCAAAGTCCTGGTCAGGATTATGTAAGAACCACTCCCTGGACATTACAATGACCTTCATTCCCTGCTCTCTTGTTCTCTTGAATGGGCAGGGAACTGTCAGCTGGCCTGCTTATCCCTTGCTGATTATAGCTTTCCTTTATGGAGAACTGACTAGGCAGGTAATCAGCTTATCCCTATGCACAAGCCTTCCCTTTAGGGAAGCCCAAAAGCAGCACAAAGCCCAATTTAATTCTCATTAGGCTGCCTAGACAGTCCAATTCCCTCCTCAGTCTCCTGCGTGGGACTCAGAAGCCTTTCCATTGTGGGTCCTGCTTTAACATTTAGAAGGCCCTCCATGTCTTCAGCAAAAATTATCTTCCCCGGAGAATCACCCGCTTGATTATGAAACCCTAAAACACAAGATCCTCCTTTTCCCCTTTTAAACTGTAAAGTAGTAAGAGAAATTCTAACGAACTCACACCCCTCTGTGCCTTGAATAGACTTCCTCTTCCTGAGCACAAAGGGATCTTGCTCTTCTCCTTCCAGCTCAAATCTCCCAATCTCTCCTCCAGGGCCACCTACTCCTGAGCTTATACGTGAATAGATGCTCTTCAAATATAACTCGCCAACAACAAACAAGAAATCAGTGTTGGAAGAGGAGACAATCCCAGGACTTCATCCTCTTGAATCCCTTCCTCCCCCTGGCCCATTCTATTTGTGCCCCTACCCTACACTGTGGTGGTAGCTGAGCCTTCACGGACAGGGGAGGTCTGCATGCCAATCTGGGCCTGTAGATATTTGAAGTGACCTTTATGGAATCCTCTTACACTTCTATAGAACCCTAATAGTTTGATTCCCCCATTACAAGTTCTATAGGACTCACTTATCGCCAGGGGATGCATACCTAGGGCACCATATAAATAATAAAGCAATGGGGTCTGCCCCCACATGGGAGGGCTAGTGGGTCCTATTGCAGAAGACTGGGATGGGTAGGGGGAAAAAATGGACTGCAGACCCTCTAATGAGATCTGCCTTAATGGGGGAGTCGGCCTTCTTGCTGCCCACCCACCAACCCACACCCAACAGGCCCTGCCGCTGTAGGTAAATGCCCTTAAGTGGACATTGTCACAGTTCCAGGAGACTCCCTTTGCCTTCTGGACTCATTCCCAGGGAAGGGTTCTCATTTTATCCAACTGTAGTAGGGCGACTGCCCCACTCCAGTGGAAAAGGGTTTAAAACAGCCCTGCAAAGGGCTGTGGCTGGGGGCAAGCAGCTCCCAGGCTGATTAGGCTGCAATGGAAAGCAGCTGTGGCTGGGTCAGTTAGGGCCCAGCTGGCCCTGATAAAAAGGCCCAGAGTTTGCTGCAGAGAGATAGTCTCTCATCTAGCTGCAGAGGCAGACTGTTCTGGCTGCAGGGGAAGCTAGACAGGGTACCCAGAGTGAAGCAGGGCTGGGGCAAGGCAAGAGGAGCTGGGGGAGCTCCTGCCTGGGAAACCCCCAGGCTGCAGGGCCTAGGGGAAGGCCCTACAAGGGGTACTAGAGTTGCAGGGGGCAGCCCATGGCTCAGAGGCAGAGGCAGCAGGCCAAACCCTCCTTGCCGGCGATGAAGGCAATTACACTGCAGTCTGTCCCAGTGAATGGGGGCAAGTGGTGACTGACAGTTGCCTAGAATGAGGCAAGGTGGGGATAGGAAGTTGGGGGTTCCCGTGGGGAGGGGAGACCCTGAGTCTGTGGGTGTAATGCAGGGGTGCAGCACCCGAGATGAGAGGGCATTGGGGTCCGGGAATGGGGCTCAGTGGCAAGTGGGACAATAGCCCGCAGAGGGCGCTCTGGATTCTGGAGTGAGCTAATTCCCCGGATGGACCAGTAGGAGGCGCTGAAGGGTGAGTCGCCGCCTTGCTATACCAACCCATTCACCCATCACTAAAAACAGTTTCCTGCAGGTGTCAAATTTGCTGATATTCCTGTTAAAAAATGAAACTGTGTGTTTGCCACCAGTGAGCCCCCTGCATGTAGTAAAGAGCCTTGTGCCAGACCAGTGAGCAGGAACATCGGACATAAGCTGGCAATAAGGAGTGAAGTTTTAATGGATCCTGTACATCATCTTTCAGGGTGTTTAATTGCCTGCTCGAGCCAACAGCGTTCAGCTCTTGCTGCTGTTGCAGGATGTGGAAAGAGGAAGTCAGATGAAGAAAGGAGATGGGCTATTATTGCAAGATCTTCAGAGTTTCTCCTTTTCTGCAGCATGATGCGATCTGCATGCTTGCTAGGCTTTAAACTTGCTGGTTTCATTTTCCAAGAAGACTCTCTCAGAAGTATTGTTCTGAGAGGTGTGTTACTAATTCTGCATCATGATCCAGTGGCACTAATGAAATTCTGAAAACAGGGCCAAGGAGAAAGGATGTCAGTAGCACCAAAGACAATACTATAAAGGAACAACATTGATCTGGTGGTTTCTACTCAATAGTGAGAGAAATGGAGAAAGGCTTGTTTGGGAAAGTAGAAGATTCAGCTGGGGCCAAACTGGAATGGTCCATTTCCTTCTGCATCTAGGTTTACAGGTCTCCGAGTCTATGAGTGCGTTTTTGTGCATTGTTCCAAGACTAACTATAACAAGTCATGGATCTTTGACCTGAGCTATTCTAATGTATTGGGGAGAGTAAATGAATATGATCTTAACTGTCATCTCTAGAGCAGGAATCCAGTGCAATGCTGGATGAGTTACGGGTTCCATTTCAGATTGATCAGTGAAGGATGCCAGTGTTCCTTTCCCATTGTCTGACCCCACCGTTCTAATATCAGTTCTTAGCTCAGTGGCTTTTCCATGAACTTAGTGATATTTGGGGGAGTGCTATCAAGAGATACAAATCCAGGTCTTAAATTTGCTCTTTCTACCCCTCACCTATTCCCCGAGGGGATCTGAGATGTCAGTGAAAGAATTCTAAATTTCTTTATGCAATTGATTGTTTTATAGTGACTAAATTCTGGCAGCCAAAGAGATCTAGAACTTGGCTTCCTTGGTCTTTTTTTTTTTTTTTGGCTTTCAATTGGTCTCACTCATGGGTCAGTACTTGTGAATAAGGCAATAAACCAATGTAAAGAGATGAGGCCTGCTGGGCTGTGGAACTAACTGCTCCGAATGCTCTGGAGCGGAAATGCTGACCGTGATTGCTCTTGGGCTGTCTAAGCCGCTGCCTGCCTCTGGCACGGATTAATTCATTCACTTATTGACGTATCAGACAACTGTCTTGAAATCATAAGGAAAAAAAGCAGAGAGCTGTTCCATAAAAACTTTGAATGTTAGTTCCCTATCTTTTCCCAGAGATGCATCTTGTGTATGGGTAGCAGCAGCCTTTAAATTCAGGCTAAATTTTCTTTAAAGAGACAGACAGATTTAGGGTCTGATTCTCGTCTTATTTACACTGGAGTAAACCAGGAGTAGAAGTCAATGGATTTACACCAGAATAAGTGAAAAGGGGATTGTGACCTTCAGGCTCAGATCTTCCGCTGGCGTCAATCAACAAACTTTAAAGGAGCCACACTGATTTACACCACCTGAGGGTCTGGCCCTTAAGGTTTATTTTGTAAACTGACACTGGTTCCAGCCATCAGTTTAGATTTCAAATCAACTCCTGCCTTATTGTCCATCTTCTCCTTTCAGCAGATGAAGCTGGCATTAGTTCTATCTCCCTTTCCTATACTGGATCTCATCTCCCTTAGAGAAGAGTTAACACAGTTCTCGTCTCGCTTTAAATCTAGCGGAACATGGAGACATCCCATAATATTCAACACTTCTAGTGAATTTCTGCGTTAAAAAAAAGCAGTACATGGCCCCACACTTTCTCCAGTACACAGTGTTATAAATATATTGTTGAGGTCAGGAACGCTATATTTAAAAAGCTAACGGGGTAGGGTGGGGTGGGGTGGGGTGGGGTGGAGGTCTTGATAATTTTGACTCTCAGTTACTTTTCATGGACTATTTCCATATCACCTTGCACCAAAAGGAAGTATTTCCCTTTCTGAACATTGCTGTAAGGAAGAGAAAAAATGAGTAGGAGAATGTCAAAGAGGATGTTGGTGTGGGAGTTGTGTGATGTTTCCTGGACCTGACTGTTCTTCCTTGCTTTATATGGAGATACAAAAGAAGCTACAATTTCTGATTGTCTTATATATACATTTATGCTACCTGAATTATCAATCAGATTACATTAAATTCTTTGTTGGTTCCCTAGACATGAGCTTCCTGAGTAAAGATCAATGGAGAATGGCATAGTTAGCTGTGGCTGGAAGAAGATGTTAATCCTTTTCATATGTTGCACATGGAGAAGAAATCAGTGCACCCGTAACGAAGCACAAATCCTCTTGTTTGCTGCTATTAGGCTTCAGCATGGCTGGGAAATAGGGGAGAGGTGGAAGAATCTCCTGGGATCTGGCATATACAAAGCACCCCATTTTGCTTGAGAACATCAGTATCTGGCACTGTCACCATGAGTAGCCAGTCAAGAGGGAACTGCAATATAACGTGGCCCTACCAAATTCACAGTCCATTTTTGTACATTTAATAGTCCTAGCATATTAAAAATATTAAAATGAATGGTTTCGGATATTTAATTCTGAAATTTCACAGTGTTGTAACAAAGCATAAATATGTTTTAAAATCAGCAAAAATATAATCATGTGAAGCCCTTAAGTTAACAAAAGCAGGAAAATATAGCTCTGGTTTCAAATGTCATTCCTTGATTGTGAGCATGGAGCATCCTATAACTGTCCTACTTCATTCCTTTTCTCTGTGCTGAAAACACCTGTCTGGGTTTAGAATCAGAGAGGTAGCCGTGTTAGTCTGGAATAGCAGAGGTAACAAAGAGTCCTGTGGCACCTTAAAGACTAACTATAAAGTTTTGAAGAATAAGCTTTCGTGGGCTAATACCCACTTCGTCGGATGCAAGGATGTCTGGGTTTAGTCACAGAAATCTTTGAATCCATGGAGTACGTTGGAATTGTCTGACAGCACTGAGCTACCCCTTGTGAGGTGGGGGATTCTGCCCTCCATGAAGCTCCAAAACCGTACCACAAGCAAAGTTCACTCTGCTACTTTCAGGATATTTTTGTAATCAGGAACCTGCTGCCTATAATTCTTGTCAAAGCCAGGAATTGCATTAAGGGAAGTTAAATCCCCCATCAACAGGGGCATTTGTGCAGGGTCAAAAATATCACTGCTTTTAGGAACCTTGCAGCAGGTTGCTGAAACTTTTGAGCCATTTTTTTCTGTCGCTTCCCCATAGCAGTAATATTGTCTGAATTTCTTTGCCATGCAAGAAAACACTTGCTGAGCCTTGCCATTTAACTCAGCGTTGTCAGGGTGATTTTCATTGAACTGTCAGCCAACAACAGTGCATCCATTACTTTGTTATAAGCTTCGTGGATTATGGCATGTCGAGATTTGAACCAAGTGATTAAGTCCATTCACTTCCTCATTCAGCTGAGCATCGTTTAGAAGGGTTGAAAGTTCTGTTAAAACCTGTGTTTTTGGTCTCAGTGTCAGTTCTTCTGAGACAAACTCTGAACCGTACTTCAGATGGGCTGCATGGTATCGTACAGCCCGAAACCAGGAATTCCAATAACTGGCTCTGGGGGGAAGTGCAAGATTTTGTTCTGCAATTTCAGTTGCACTTGCAACATACTGTCTGTATCGAAGTTTGCGGCTAGGGCAGTGTTTAAAGATCTTTTTAATGTAGATGACCATTTATTAACTTCACCAAAATCGCATCTCCACAACTCACTGACAAGGGAAATTAAATGTGCATTACTGTAATATGGACAGCATACGGCATTAGACTTCGGAGAACAGATTTGAAAAACTTTGTCACGTATTTGCATTGTCGCTTATGAAAGCAGATGATTTGTCAAAATCCACACCGTATTTTTAAATGGTTTTAATTATCACTTGAGAAACTGTAGTGGTGTTAACAGCATCCAAGTAATGCAGTTAACGAGCACTGTTGTTAGCTTTCCTCTTGGTACATCTTTGGCCTGGTCAGAAATAAAATCAAACAGAACATGTAGTACCTAGCTGTCTTGCTCATCAGTGGACTCAGCAGAAGTAATTGCAAAAGACTCAAATGAGTTAGAGACATCATCTCCTCAAAATGTGTTGCAAAACCTTTGGAAGATAATCCTGGCATAGTATATTCACACTCAATAAGCAACCGGCATTTTGTACATTTTGTTGAATTAATTCATGCAGCTTTGGGTGATCACGTTTTTCAAACAGTTTATAAGCACTTGCAAATGCATCCACAAGTTCCATTCTAGCTAAATGATGGGTCTCAGAGCTCTCTGACATCTTCTTACAAAGAGAAGAAATTGGGTTCTTTGTTTTTTTACTTTCATTTCCCAACAATGCGCTATCCACTGCTTCCGTGGCTTTCCGAGTCTAAGTGGTGCTGAGCCATGCCTGCTGTGTGTGATCAAAACAACATCGCAGCTTGTACAAACAGTTTGTCACCATTGGCTTCCAAATTCTTTCACACAATCCACTGCAGCAATGATTGTAGAGGTTTTTGATTTACTTTGGACACTCATTTTAAAATAATTTCACTTGTTTTACGGTAGGCTACCAATTGAGATCTCTATGCTACAAAACCGCACCAAAGCCCCCATCTACCAATTATTGAGTTCAGCCCTGAGTGTTATTTGCTGCTGTAAAGTGTCAATCAACAAATCCTGACAAGTTCATGACCTTTCCTCTTTTATATTGAAACAAGCTAATAATCATATTTGGAAACCTGTAACAGTACATATCATTGCATTGGATTTTACTATAGAGTAAAAGTACACAAAACACCAGATTTCACAGGGAACATCAGATTTCATGGTCTGGGATGGGTTTTTCACAGTCACGAATTTGGTAGGGCCCAAAATATAAATGCCATAGAGAGACAGAATTGGAGACAAGCATATTCACAAGATTATCCCTCCTCCTCAGATTTGTTGGATATTGTCAATTTGCAGGGTGGTTAGTCTACTATTTATTTGGGACTTGTATAGTAGTGTCGTGATGTTGCACCATGGTGTTATCACACAACCTTGTCATGCAGTCACACAACACCAGGAAATGAAGATGCAAATATAGAAAGGACCTCTGATTGGAACATTGGTTTGGGAATTAGGAAATCTGGGTTTATTTCCTTGCTCTGCCACAGAACTTCTGTGTGATTTCACCTGTGAAACAGGGACAACATCACTTCTTTCTCCCACCTTTTGGCTAATTATTCAGGGAGGAGACTGTCTCTTACTCTGCAGCACCCAGCATAATCCTAATATCAGATGAGTTCCGTACTACAAATGAAATACCAAATAAAAATGATGGTGTTTGGAGAGTGTTGCACTGTCAGACACTTTCGCCCTACTTCTCTAGTTACAAACTATAGAAACGATCCCTGAAAGTATAGTCTAGGCAGCTTATTTTATCCCAGGAGGGAATAGTTACTGACAGCTTTATGCACCACAAGCAGTGATTGTTTTCAAACATTCTTCAGACTTCCACCCCTCATGGGATCCAAGGAGAAACACTTACACCTTAAGAGGCAGAAATGCTTCCCGATACTCAGATTTTCAGTGTTTGCCTTCATCATCAATTTGGGTTTTTTTTCTTATCAGAGGCTTTCCCAAAAGTCCCTGCATTTTAGGATTTTTCTTTCCTTGTCTCCCTTTAGGTTATTTGATTTTGGAATGTGGCGCCAAATCCACATGTAGTTGCCCCATCCTCTACCTTTCTCTGTAAATTTTGCTGTGACTCCGATTCAAATGACCCTATAAAGTTGGTGAATCTTAGCCCTAACCTGCATGTTTTGCCATATTATAAAAGTTTTGCTCAGCTTCACAGGGCCAATGTGGAAAATTGTCTATGGCTAGACAAAAAGCAGCAGCTAAGACATGCAATCAGTTTTGTCTAGACCCTAGACTGCACTGCTGATGCATTGTACGATGACTGCAGAAATAAATACCACATCACTTTGATTAGCTGATTCTATTCTACAGTCTCAGTAGGTTATCCGGCATTAGGATATCAAACCAGTTATCCAACAAAACATTAACAGACGTGTTAGTCTTTAAGGTGCCACAGGACTCTTTGTCACATTAACAGACTTCTCACTTATCTGCCCACTATGGGACTGTCATAAGTTCAAACCCCATTATATACCAAAACAGAGGGGAATCTATTAAGAATTAAATAATATATGCAGTGAATTTTTCAGCATTTAGAGACCTCCTCTATATTCCTGCCCTTGAAGTCTAGCTAGTAAGGTTTCATCTTCACAAAGAACTCAGCTGGGTTTAAAAATTATTTTTAGCAGTCAAGTTACCAATCAGCATCATGTTGGCTGAGTGCAGAAAAGAAATTCTGTTTAGCTAGTAAACCTTACTGGGACAGGGGTTATCCACAACTAGCTGACATGATGTTGAATGTGACTTGTCCTTGTCTATGCTGACCAGTCAGTCGTGGTCAGCATAGATTGTTAAAAGTCAAATTTAAACCTGCTTCAGATCTCTCTAGCCCCTTTAAAACATAGAATCAGAGAAATTTAGGACTGGAAGGGACTTCGATGGGTCATCTAGTCCAGTCCCCTGCACGGAGGCACATCCCAGTGTTATCTAGACAGGAGTCTGTCTAACCTGTTCTTAGAAACCTCCAATGATGGAGATTTCACAACCTCCCTAAGTAATTTGTTTTAGTGTTTAACTACTCATACAGGTAGGAAGTTTTTCCTAATGTCCAACCAAACCTCCCTGCCACAATTTAAGCCCATTGCTTCTTGTTCTGACCTCAGTGGATAAACTGTTCTCATACTCTTCTTTATAAAAATCTTTTATGTTCTTGAAGACTTATGTCCCCCCCCCCCATTCTTCTCTTCTCCAGACTAAACAAACCAAGTTTTTTCAATCTTTCCTCATAAGTCATGTTTTCTTGACCTTTCATCATTTTTGCTGCTCTTCTCTGGACTTTCTCCAATGTATCCATGCCAAAGGGAACAGGTGTATTCTCCCTTATCATGTTCATGCATGGTCTGCACTGTTCTAGACATCCAGGCTGGTATTCACAAAGGTATTCAGGCACCTAACGCTCACTGGTTTCCATGAAAGTTGGGTGCCAAAAAGTTTCGAAGCTGATCTCACCAGCCTGCCCTCATTCCTGCAAATAAGGAAAGAAAACAGATATCCACCAGGACCACATAAGAGAAAGAGCACCACTATCCATTTCAAGGAAACCTTTCCCCTGAGTTTTTCTAATAACATCAAAGTATGAGTGCCAGAGATTGGAGCAAAGCTGCTCCATGTCTCACAATTGATTCCAACATTATATTGTACTGGATTTAATGCAGACTTTTCCACACCATCCAGCTGTACCTCTGAGCTGAATATCTGTAGAATTATTCTTTCCCTTTAGGCTCCAGAGTTTTCCAGATCCGCTGCCTACACTGTGAAAAGACTGACAGGCTTCCTGCTTTGCCAGGCTTGGCATTTTTCCATCGTACCTCCTAAGTGCAATTGCAATGTAAGGTCTTGCCTTCAGCCAAGAGGACATCCACGTGGCTTCCTCATTTCACTGCAGCCCAGGCTGGGAGGAAATCCTATGGAGTGAAAGTCTCTTCCCTTCCCTTTGTACTTCTCTTGAGCTCCCAGCCTCTTATAGCTCGTTGTGCAAGGTAGCCAGATATCATACCACACTAGAGTTTCCCCAACAGATCGTAAAAGTGCCTGGCCAACATATCTGCACAACGTGGTAGATAGGAATGGCCAGATCCCTCGATTAATTTTAGTGGCGATGCTCTTGATTGACCCTGCTGTGAGAAGAGAATCTGGCTCTCAACAACCAGTGAGATACGTTTCATGACAAAAAGCTTCCCAACAGGGGGGATTATAGTATGATTATACATAGGGGAACATCAGGGAACTTACAGAACTCTATTTTCAGCAAGTGCTTGCCAAGAGAGGACAGTACATGTGCAGGAAGGACTAAAACCTGAATATTGCACTATCTCGGGTCTTTCTTTTTGCACATCCAACAGTATAGTACTTGGCCATAATGTCCATCAAACAAACACAATATTTCCCAGAAGGCTCAGCAATCGTTTCCTGGGTTTGTCACCATTCTTGATTATGAGCAGCGAGTGATGCATGCTGTGCAAGGCATCCAGAAGACCATCCTTTTGTTACTGCTCCACCCACTTATTGCTATTGACATCCATTGATAAGCCTGTGTTCACGAAAACACACACACTTACTGGTTCGGGGGCATATTAGCACAGATCTCACTTAGCCACACATGAAAGTGAATACCCCACCCCTCACATCTTGCTCCCCTGCTTAGCCCCATGACTCTGGTTGCAAGGGCAAAAGCAGGTGGTGTTTGCTTAGTGTTTTCCTCTGAAGGAAAGTAGGGGTAAGTAGAAGCAGTCCTGGCTCCACCCCACCACTCACCAGCCTGACACACTGGCTGGACACGAGACAATTAAGCTGCTCCATTGAAAAGGGGGAAGTAATTTACTCTCCACCTCAGGGCAAACGGAGTAGGACAGGAATCGCAACTCAGAGTCTCAATTCACTCCCCAATCTGATCTTGTGGCAGTGCAGCTACATACCACCCCTTGCCTAGGCCGGACCATAAAGTTACAATCTAGCCCTAAATGTTGGAGATGACATTGTGATGTTTTCTGACATCCGAGAATTTAAGTTTTTCATTTCCAGTTAATTCGACTTCGAACTGTGCTGCTGCCTGAGCTGCTGCAGTGCCTCATGGGAGTTGTAGTTTGAGAATGGAGACATGGTGCAACCAACGGGTTTTTCTCCCTGGTTGGACTACAGTTCCCAGGAAGCACTGCAGTCTCAGCTTTGGTTGAACTACCATGGTGCATCATGGGATTGCTGTGGTAATGGTGCACCATGGGAGAAGTAGTTTGACTGCAGAGCCCAGCTCTTAGGAGGAGAATGGGCACATGATGCATTTGAACTACAACTCCTATGAGGCCCTGCAGCAACTCCTGTGGAAAATTTCAGTTTTGCAGAAATTACATTTTGCATTGAAAAAATATTAACAAAAAGTTCCTGACGAGCTCTACCTCTGTGGGCACTATTTGAAATGATTAGGAGATTTTAGCAAACATGTCCAAATTAACTCCATTTTATGGCATGTTCAAAAGCCATCAGGAGAATACATCAAATCTTGATAAAGCTTTGTAAAGCCCAGACGCAGTCTCCCAAATTTTCTATACATAGAACTGCATAATAACCCGTAGCCTAGAAGACAAGGTGCCAAATGTGAAGTAACAGTTCATTATTTATACATTTCAGTTGTCTCAACCTGCTGACTTCCTGGCCAGGAAGGGAGAAAAGGGACGTAAGGGCTGAGCAATTAAAGCAGTTGTTAAAGATGCAGGACTCATGATGGCTCCGATTCACAGTTTGGGCCTGTCCTCCCTTTACAGGCCGGTCTTGCTAATTAGTGCCCTCAACACCAGCTGAAGTTAATGGAACTGCTGAGGATGCTCAACACCTTGCGCAATTGGGCCCTTAATTCCTACTGGCTGGCGATGGCAATTTATATTTCTGAGATTCTCAGCACACCGTCCAGCGGACTGGACGGAGGAGACCTGTGCTCTGTTCCCAGACTGGGTATTGACTTGCTTTGTGATCTCAAGGCAGGTGTTTCAGGTTCCTCATCTGTGAAATGGGGCTATTCATCAGGGGCAGAAAAATTCAGAGCGGTCTGGAAAGTTGTGTCAGTTCCCCCACTTCTGCCTTCCTTGTGAGGCCGTGGGTTAGTGGAGTGGTCCCATGCCAGAATGGGGGGGGGGGGGAGGGGTAGTGTGCTGGTCCTATACCTAGTGTAGGGGGGCCAGTGGCTTTTGGGGATGTCTACTTGATGGCCAGCCTGGGCAGGGATTGGGGCCAGGCTTGCTCCCCACTCAGCTCTATCTCAAGCTGCTGCTTCCTGTCTGGCCATTGGGGGGTTGGGAGCAGTGCTGATAACGAGGTGATATATATCTGTATAGAGTGGAACATACAGTAGGAATATCGATCTATCTATAAATACAGAGAACAGGATTGTCTGGCTATATAGACTCTGCTCCCCAGGGCCTATGCTACCAGCACTCCCAGCTGTCTTCAAGACACCACGGACTTCCTAAGGAAACTACAATCCATTGATTCCAGAAAACACCATCCTGTCCGCTATGGATGTAGAAGCCCTCTGCAACAACATTCCACACAAAGATGGACTACAAGCCATCAGGAACAGTATCCCCAGTAATGTCATGGCAAACCTGGTGGCTGAAATCTGTGACTTTGTCCTCACCCACAACTATTTCACATTTGGGGACAATATATATCTTCAAGTCAGCGGCACTGCTATGGTTACCCATATGGCTCCACAGTATGCCAACATTTTTATGGCTGACTTAGAACAACGTTTCCTTAGCTCTCGTCCCCTAAAACACCTACTCTACTTGCACTGACATGATCATCATCTGAACCCATGGAAAAGAAGCCCTTGATGAATTCCACATGATTTCAACAATTTCCATCCCACTATCAATCTCAGCCTGGACCAGTCCACACAAGCAATCCACTTTCTGGAGACCTCAGTGCTCATAAGCGATGGTCACATAAACACCACCCTATACTGGAAACCTACTGACTGTTATACTTACCTACATGCCTCCAGCTTCCATCCAGGACACATCACATGATCCATTGTCTACACCAAGCTCTAAGATACAACCACATTTACTTCAATCCCTCAGAGAGAGACAAACACTTACAAGATCTCTATCAAGCATTCTTAAAACTCCAATACGCACCTGCTGAAGTGAAGAAACCGATTGACAGAGCCAGAAGAGTACCCAGAAGTCACCTGGTACAGGACAGGCCCAACAAAGAAAGTAACAGAATGTCACTAGCCATCACCTTCAGCCCCCAACTAAAACCTCTCCAGTGCATCATCAAAGATCTACAACCTATCCTGAAGTACGATCCCTCACTCTCACAGACCTTGGGAGACATGCCAGTCCTCGCTTACAGACAGCCCCCTAACCTGAAGCAAATACTCACCAGTAACCAAACACTACACAACAAAACCACTAACCCAGGAACCTATCTTTGCAACAAAGCCCGGTGCCAACTCTGTCTACATATCTATTCAAGTGACACCATCGTAGGACCTAATCACATCAGCCACGCCATCAGGGGCTCATTCACCTGCACATCTACCAATGTGATATATGCCATCATGTGCCAGCAATGCCCCTCTGCCATGTACATTGGCCAAACCGGACAGTCTCTAAACAAAAGAATAAATGGACACAAATCTGACATCAGGAATCATAACATTCAAAAACCAGTAGGAGAACACTTCAATCTCTCTGGTCAACAACAGACCTAAAAGTGGCAATTCTTCAACAAAAACACTTCAAAAACAGACTCCAACAAGAAACTGCTGAACTAGAATGAATTTGCAAACTGATTTGAATAAAGACTGGAAGTGGCTGGGTCATTACAGAAACTGAAATATATTTCCCCATGCTATTTTTCCCCTACTGTTACTCACACCTTCTTGTCAACTGTTTGAAATGGGCCATTCTGATTAACAGTACATTTTTTTTCTCCTGCTGATAATAACCCACCTTAATTAATTAGTCCCTTGAGCTGATATGGCAACCCCCAGCTTTTCATGTTCTCTGTATAGTATATCTATATCTTCCTACTGTATGTTCCACTCTATACATCTGATGAAGTGGATTTTATCCCACGAAAGCTTATGCCCAAATAAATTTGTTAGTCTCGAAGATGCCACAAATACTCCTCATTCTTTTTGCAGATACAGACTAACACAGCTACCCCTCTGAAAGCTTTAAAATTGTGTTTCATATTCATGCTTGACTTTTAAAAAGTTATGCTTCCATGATCTGTATACAGTACAAACAGAAGTGCCGCTTGCATTTATGTTGCAATGTTGTTATATGCAAATCTCCTTTATGCTGACATCTGTGGAACACTGAAGACTGCATTAAAAACACATAAAAGAAAAAAGGAGTACAGGCCAAACTTTGCTTTCAGTTACACTGGTGGAAACTTAAAGTAACTCCACTGAAGTTCATGGAAGTACTTGATGTTTACATCAATGCAAGAGTGGACTTTGGCTTGGCAAGTCATAATTATAGCTCTGAGAAATGTTCATAGACAAAACCGGATAGAAATGACATGGTTCCAGATTTTGTTTCAAATACAAAACAGACCATATTCAGAGCGTTGGTATGGGTTCATGAACCCTTTTGAGTGACGCAGGGCAGATGAATGGTTTCAGATCACAATCATGTAGAACATGTCATTTTGACTCTCAAAGCCAGAGAAATTCGGGAGTTTTCCTTTGAGGTCCCTCGCTTGTTCAAACTGAGAATTCAAAGGAAAACATTGGGGCAGGAGCACAAAGGAATCACCACAGAAGGAAGTGTTCACATGAATCCCTGCAAAGCAAAACTTCCAAGTATTGTACAAGTCTGCAGCTGCATAGGAACATTCAGTTGGGTTCATTACAAGCTTTTTCCATGAAGTCAACTGAGTTGTGGCCGCTTACACCAAGGATAACTTTGGTTCAATGATTACTCTGATTTCATTAAATGAAAGAAACCATCTCACTGTAATTTGCTGTACATACCATATCAAACAAAGTGCTGCAGCAAGCCATAGCTACCTAATGGCCTGATGCCACCACTTTTATTCAGGTTACCGATTCTATAGCCTCATTTATTTCAATTATATTACTCAAAGCCTAAATTAGTACTCTACATGAGTAAAGGGAGGGGGAGAAACAGGATCTAGTCCCTAGAGCAGAGGTGGGCAAACTTTTTGGCTCGAGGGCCACATCGGGTTTGCCAAATTATATTGAGGGCCGGGTAGGGAAGACCCCGCCCCCAATCTGGTCCCCTCCCACTTCCCGCCCCCTGACTACCCCCTGAGAATCTCCAACCCATCCAGCCCCGCCCGACCTTGTCCCGATTTCCCCTTCTAGAGACCCCTAACCACCCCCCAGGATCCTACCCAATTCCCCTGCTCCCTGTCCTCTGACTGCCCCGACTCCTATCCACCCTCCCACCCCCTAATCACCACCCTGGAACCCCACCCCCTATCCAACTCACCCCACTCCCTGACCACCCCTCTCCAAATCCCCCCCAACCACCACCCCAGAACCCTGCCTACGCGCCCCCCCCCTTACCATAGCTGCTCAGTGGGGTTCCGGTGGAGGGGGTTAGCATGCTGCCCCAGCCCCCAGAGCACTCCCCTCCTGGCATGGCTCTGGGGGAGCGGGGAGCACGCAGCCCCGGCCCCCCAGTGCTCCCCACATGGCTCTGGGAGAGGCGCGAGCGCGCCCCGGCCCCCAGAGCTCTGCGCGCAGTGCGGCTCTGGGGGAGGGTGGAGTGCTCAGCCGCCCCTCACCCCCCCCCCAGTGTTGGCCACGCGGCGCGACTCAGGGGGAGGGGGAAGCCCCCCCCAGAGCGCTGCTCGCAGAGGCGCGGCTCCGGAGGAGGATGGGAGCGCAACCACGTCTCTCCCCCACTCCCCCAACGCTGGCCGTGCGGCGCGGCTCAGGGGGAGGGGGAAGCCACACCCCGCCCCCCCCCGAGCGCTGCTCGCAGCGGCGCGGCTCCGGAGGAGGACGGGAGCGCAACCACGTCTCTCCCCCACTCCCCCAACGCTGGCCATGCGGCGCGGCTCAGGGGGAGGGGGAAGCCACACCCCGCCCCCCCCCCCCAGCGCTGCTCGCAGCGGCGCGGCTCCGGAGGAGGACGGGAGCGCAACCACGTCTCTCCCCCACTCCCCCAGTGCTGGCCACGCGGCGCGGCTCTGGGGGAGGGGGTAGTGCACTGCCCCAGCCCCCCAGAATGCTGTCCGTGCAGCTGCTTCTGGGGGAGGGGCGGGGGAAGCCTCCTCAGCCGGGGGGCCGGATGCAATGGCACCGCGGGCCGGATGTGGCCCGCGGGCCGTAGTTTGCCCACCCCTGCCCTAGAGTGTAGCTTGCTCAGCAGGAAGAGTTAATGCCAAGACACCACCCAGCAAAAGCAAAATTTGTAAAACAGTTCACACCAGCAAGTTATATTCTTATCAAAGCAAGTTTGCAATGAGTAGTGTCAAGCCCCAATACGCAGTAGTCTGTATTCATACCTGCCACAACTGCTACGTAGCTCCAGGAAACCAAGGGTTGAGTCGCCAAAAGAAAATCTAGATTTATCCAGATACAGGGTGTGCATACTTTGCACCAACTTTCTTCTTACCAAAGATGATACAGGCCTGAACACAAATAATGCAATCATCTGGAATTTGCAGAAAGGTTTTTTGAAATCCTAAGTCAGGTCTGGGTCTGGATTTTGTGGTTTATGCCCATCTCAGCATTAACCTATTTCAGCTTGATAACATTCCTTAGTAAAAAGTCAGCTCTTTAAAACTTTGTAAAGAGAGGAGATTATTTAGGCCATAATTTTAAAAGCAACCAGTGATTTTGGGGTGTCCAACATGACACCTTAGAGAAGCAGGTTTTCAGACTGTCCCGAGCACCCACCAAGTCCTTTAAACTTTAAAGGTGTCCAAACTTTTTGGAAAGAGGGCCAGATTTGGGAAGGTGAAGATGTGTGAGGGCCGGACCCCGCCCCCCCCCGCTGCGGCCGTGCTCTCCTTCCCTCCCCCACCCCCCCCCCCCCGCGCTCCGGCCGTGCTCTCCTCCCCCCGCTCCGGCCGTGCTCTCACTCCCCCCTCCCCTGGCTTGCCTTGCCTTGCCTCCTGCCCCGGCTCCGCCTCCGCTCTTCTCCCCCGGCTCCGCCTCGCCTCGTGCCCCGGCCCCGGCTCCGCCTCCGCTCTTCTCCCCCGGCTCCGGCTCCGCTCTTCTCCCTTGCCTCGCCTCGCCTGGTGCCCCGGGCCCCGGCTCCACCTCCACTCTTCTCCCCTGGCTCCGCCTCGCCTCGCCTGGTGCCCCGGCCCCGCCTCCACTCTTCTCCCCCGGCTCCGCCTCGCCTCACCTCGTGCCCCGGCCCCGGCTCCGCCTCCGCTCTTCTCCCCCGGCTCCGCCTCGCCTCGCCTCGTGCCCCGGCCCCGCCTCCGCCTCCGCTCTTCTCCCCCGGCTCCGCCTCGCCTCGCCTCGTGCCCCGGCCCCGCCTCCGCCTCCGCTCTTCTCCCCCCCGCTCGCCTCTTACTGACCCCGCCCCTCTCCTTCGGCTGCGGCTCCGCGCACTGGTTGGCGACAGTGCTGGCGGGCCGCATATTATTGATTTTAGAAAAGAATCTGCGTGCCGGTGAAAATTAGAACACGGGCCTCAATTGGCCCCTGGGCCGGACTTTGGACATGCCTGCAGTGTCTCAAGTTGGGTACCCAGAAGATTGAGGCACTATTGAAAATCTTGACCTAAGTAGGGCCTGGTTCATGTTAAGTAGTTTCAAAGGCACTACGGATGGAGCAAGGTAGTGCTCAGTGGAAGTAAGGTGGCAGAACTGGGCCCTAAAGATTTGTTGGTTATTTACTGAGTTATTTATTGAGTTGGTTATTTATTGAGATTCATCAGAGAGTCCAATTCATACATAACACACTCAGCACACTGACTCGCTGAGAGCACTACCCCAGCAATATCACAGATATAAGAAACAGTGAATAATAAACTCCAGCAGCATCCCAGTCTCACCCCTTGTCCTGTTCCCTGAGGACCAGTGGGAAGAGATGAGTCCTGACAGTTTACAAATTTAGGCTGCTATGAACCAAGTAACAAAGTGAGCTACAGACATGGGGCTCCAAAGGTAAATGCCTGCCCAGCTACCTTGTCTGTTTTATACCCAGTGGAATTTTAGCTCTGGCACCTGCACTCCCAGATTCTAAGCCCAGAAGGGACCACTGTGATCATTTAGTCTCACTTCCTGTATAGCAGAACCCAGAGAACTTCCCCAAAACAATTCCTAGAACAGATCTTTTAGAAAAACATCCAGGCTTGATCTAAATATTATCAGTGACGGAGACTCCAACACGACTCTTGGTAAATTGTTCCAAGGATTAAATTACTCTCATTGTTAAAAATGTACCCCCTATTTCTAGTCTGAATTTGTCTAGCTTCAGCTTCCAGCCATTGGATCATGTTATAACTTTCTCTGCTAGGCTGAAGAGCCCATTATTAAATATTTGTTCCCCGTGTAGGTACTTACAGACTGTGTTCAAGTCACCCCTTAACCTTCTCTTAATTAAGCTAAATAGACTCAAGGACCTCAATCTATCCCTTAACACATGCTTTTTAATCCTTTAATCATTCTCTCGGCTCTTCTCTGAACCATCTTCAATTTATCAACATCCTTCTTGAATTGTGGGCACCAGAAGTGGATACAGAATTCCAGCCATGGTCACACCAGTTCAAATACAGAGTTAAAATAACCTTTCTACTCTTACCTAAATCTCTTCTATTTATGCATCCCAGAATCACATTAGCTCTTCTGGCTACAGCATCACATGGGGAACTCATGTTCAGTTGATTATCCACCATGTTCCCCAATCTTTTTCAGAGTCACTGCTTCCTAGGACAGCATTCCACCATCCTGTAAGTATGGCCTAAAGTCTTTGTTCCCAGATGTATACATTTACATTTAGCTACTGTATATTAAAAACACAGTCTTGCTAGATCACTTTGAATCAGTGACTTATTCTCTTAATTATCTACTACTCCCCCACTTTTTATATTATCTGCAGACTTTATCAGTGATGATTTGTTTTATTACAGGTCATTGATAAAAATGTTAAATAACACAGAGCCAACAACCAATCCCTGTGGGACCCCACTGGAAACAGATCCCACTCAGTGACAATTCTATGTTTAGAGTTACATTCTGAGACCCATCAGTTAGCCAGTTTTTAATCTATTTTATATCATTCTTATTTTTTAATCAAAATGTCACATAGCACCAAGTCAAATGCCTTGCAGAAATATTTTACACCAACACTACTACCTTTAACAATCAAACTTTTAAAAACATATGAAATATCAAGTTAGTTTGACAGGATCTATTTGCCTCAAACACACAGATTGCAACTCAGCAGGGTACCATGAGGTAAGAGATTGCCTCTTACTGAATGTCAAGGTACGAATTGGTAACCTTTTAAAAAGAAAGACCATTGCATATCATGTGATCTCACATTACTATGACTGAAAGGATTCAGAAATTAATATAAACGGGAACCGCACCATTAAAAAAGGACAACCACCCAAGTTTAGCAGCAGTACATGTCACTGTGCAGGACGATCCAGTGGTGGGTACAATCTGAGATCTTTAGCTCCAGGGACAGGGCAAAAATGGGTATGTTCTCAAGGTGACATGAGCAGCACTAGGAGAGAAGGGCGCTGTCGAAGTGGGTATTAGCCCACGAAAGCTTATGCTTCAAAACTTTATAGTTAGTCTTTAAGGTGCCACAGGACTTTGTTACCTTCTCTCCCCCAGTTCACTGAGAAGCATTTGGCGATGATTTCAGAGAAAGAACTCAGCTGCCCTTCCAGCTGCTGCCGTGTTCCAACCTGTTATGGAAGGGCAGGATCGAATGGGTCTCAGAATTACTGCTCAGGGTCCCATCGCAAATGGCCTCAATTCCACCAGATGCGGCTGCAGAGATGGCTGAAGTGTAAACCCACCAACAACCAGAAAGACGGCACAGATTTCCCAGGCAATTTGAACTGGATTTGGTTCATGTCTTAAACTTCGATGTGCTGTTTCTGTGAGCTGTTAGCCATTTGAGATGTTCCACCTTAGAGATGTTCTGTGATGGTGACTGAATTGTCTACATAGTACAACAATGCAGCTCAGAACAGCATTAAACATCCCAATCCTCAGATGGGATTGCTCTATTAGCTTCAAGAGCGGGAAGTTAATTTGCACCAGCGGAGGGGCTGGCCCTTGAGGGATGGTCTGGTAATTTCACAGCTACAGACAACTACAGAAAGGACTGTAAGGTTTGTCCCAAGATCTGTGAGGCTGGAGATGCATTCTCTGCAGATCCATGGGTGTTGTATGAATGGAATGCCTGGTTCATTCCCATTTCTCTAGACTGTGCACCTGCTGACCTAGATCCCATGATGGACACGTGGAGAGAATTCCAGACATTTCAGCTCCTGGAGATTTTATTTTTACTTAATTTCTCTCTGGGCACAAACATTCTCGAAAACAAGTGGGTGGTTTTCCCAGTGGCCTAAAAGCAAATGCAATAACATACCCAGCCATGGCAAATATCTGAAACATCTGCTCCCAGACTTCATTTTCTCTCTGAGTACGATGGGTGAAATATGTACGTTTTCCACCCTAGAACTGTTTCTGAAAAATAGATGGGATAAAGGTCTAAAATACTTGTCACTTGTGTTGTGACAAGTGTTCACAACACAAACACTAACCCGCAGCCTTGTTGGCAATATGAGAGACCAAGGGTTGCACAGAGTGCAAGGAGACTGACTTACCTTTCCCTTCAAAGGCCTCTTACCTGAGGCAGGATAGTGGCTTGAGGCACATTGGTAGGTGGTTTGAGAGAGCCTCGCTTGCTGTCCCTCCTCCCCCTCCCACACCACAGTTGTTCTTCTGGGAGGTCTCCACGGATGTCAAGCCGACACCTTTCATAAACACAACATTTCACTGCAAACACAGCTTTCAAAGTCGTTTGGCCAAGATTTTTCAAACATTTCAAGTTTTGGGTGCCCAACTTGTCATGAAGGAGCCTGATTCTCGGCAAGTGCTACACACCACCCTCTGGAAATAGGGCCTCTTTAAAATAGTCTGAAGGTGGGCACCCAAAAAGAATTGGTCACTTTTGAAAATCTTTGCCCCTACTCTCAGATCCACGTGTAAAATGTGATTAGTTACTACCAGCCACAGCCCCCATAACCGCAGGACAGTCCTGATTTCAGAACATCTATCCTGCAACCCTGTGTCCACACACAAGACACAGCGGGAGGCAGAGAAGTTGGGATTTTCAAATTTTCCCTTGCAATGGATTTTTGGCACCCAAATCCCTTAAGTTTATTTTTTACAGATCAAGCTGGCATTTTTACAAGCATCACAGTGGAGCAGTTAACTTACTGGTCGGGTATGGGGGTTTGTCATCCTTTGTCGAACTGAACTGATTATAAACTGTTTCGTAGAGGGATTATTAGCAGATTTTGCAAAAAGGCCCCGTCAGTAAATGATTTACCAGGGCAATAAGAGATCAAGGAAGTTATTCAGATTGCATCAGAAAATGTCTACGAGTTTGCAGTCCATGCAGATCTTGTCTGGGCCCGAGACCCAGCCCTCCAGCTCTTTTGGAACTTTGTACCAGTTAATTGCCCTGCATTAGATTTTTTTCCAATAAACTCATGACTCAGCCTACATGTCTGCTAACGTGTGCTTTGTTGGAAGATGCATATGTATTGGATCCTCATGACAGCCCAGAGAGGTGACACTGTCAGTGGCCTTGAATTTCACATGCAACAGGGCTAGGGAAACTGCTAGGCAGAAACAACACAGAGAAGACTGGGAATAGCATCCAAAGCTGGGAACAACTAAACAAGAGGCTGTTTTTGAAACCTAGCTAGTTTCATGAGAAAATGTGAAAGTCTCCTAGCCACAATGCTGTGGAATGAGAAACCTCCCCCTCCCGCTCCCCCTTTCCACAATGAATGAGGGGGGAATTCACAGACTATGTAATAATGTCTTAATCAGAGAGAGATTCCACAACCATGGCAACTTTGACTGTTGCTCAAACAATAAAGTCACAAGACCAGATCCTCAGCTGATGTAAATCAGCATCGCCCCACTGACTTCAGCTGAATTATGCCCATTTACACTAGTTAAGATCTGGCTTCTAGCACTATTTGAATTCAGAATTAATTTACAGACCAGATGAATAAAAATAAGTGGCTACAAGCTACTTAACAGATCAGGCTTCAAATATTCAAAGCTGTATTCAAAGCTCCTCCCCCAGCAACAAGTTACTCTTCTCTTTTTTTAAAGGTAACCAAACATGCACTGAAAGACCATTAGACAGACAAGAAGGGGCACGAGATGAAGGATAATAAGATGCTGTACCTACTCTGTGAGGCACATACATATTGGCAGACATATCACGTAGGCTCCCAAATAGGCTTCTAATGGTAACAACGTTCGGCCAATCCTACCGTAGTTTGGTTTGAGTGTGAACTGCTGCCCAGGAGGTAGGATGGCAATGGGAGATGGAACCTAACTCCCTGAGCTCAGTAGTCTCTCCTCTAGAAGTAAAAGAAACAGGCCTGAGAAGTTCAAAACCACTGACAGGATTTGAACATGCAATTCCCATGAAAATTAATAAGAACTGGGCGGCTAAGTCTCTTGGAAAATTTCATCACTTCTCAAGCTGCCTGGATCGTTAGTGGCCCACAATCGTCTGGAACGTTGGTTGTGTTTTCGTGCTGATACACAATTTCAGCCCACTGCAGGGAACAACATTCACGTTCCTTCTCTTCCTCAAGCATATAAACCGCCCTGTCAATGAAAGCTGAATATCCTTTTGGTTACAGTGACCGCAGACGACTACAGTTATTTCAGTTGGTGATGCAAGAACTTGTTCCGCAGCTGAGATAAAGTCAATGTCTTGCTGTTTCCTTAGGAGACTAAATTACTTTGGCTGGGTGTTTGCAATATTGCACATGGAAATTACAGGGAAAGACTCGACTAACCTTCTCTTTTTATCTATGTTAAAGGCTGGAGGAGCCATATACAGCTCTCATTTGTTCCAGGAAAACTCGAAGCACATACAACTATTTAGAACGTGTGCAGACACCACAAGATGGTTTGTCCCAGGCCACAGATGTTTGCTGCTAAGTTGGGTTTATCCCTTGGGTTCAGGAACATGCATAAGATGGGGGCACAAGCAGCGGCGTACCCCCTCCCAGTCAGTGGGGGCAGAAAACTCCTCTGGAGCTGGCCTGGGGAGAGAGAGCTCCTTCGGGCCTGGGCTGAGGCAGGAGAGGGAGAGCGCAAGCTCCACCAACCCCAGGGCCATGGTGGGGAGAGGCAGCTCCTTGGATGAGGGGGCAGGGGAGATCCATCTCCTCCGGCCATGGCGGGCACCGAAAGTGCCCCTCCATTTTTATTCCCATGCATGTTCTCGCGTGGGTTTGTGTCACACTATGATTTAGTCACGCTGTTAACATGTCGATTACCACCTTAAAGCACGTATGTTCTTTAGAACACTGCAGATGCTGGACTGGATTTTAGTGTTACTTCACGCGGATTACCTGCACTCCTCCCCCCATGGGAGGGCAGGGAGTGAAACCCCCGTGAGTTTGGTTAGCGAAGGCAGCGCTGCCTTCCATCCTGGGATCCAAAGAGCCCCACGGAGGGAGGCTGCTCCGCTCTATGATAAACCTACTGTCCCAAGACATGCATCTGCTGGGCTGGGCTCCCCGCCCCTTCCCCTGCCTGCTTCTGGGCTGAACCAACTGGCTCCGGCTCCCCCTTCAAAGTAAGGATGGTGGCTGCTTGCCTTACCTTGGCTCCACCCACCCTTGCGGCAGATTTTCATTAGCCCAGATTCTGCCAGCTTCCACTGGTGGAACCCAGCCAGTGACTCACACCCACTGGAAAGAGCAAGTCAGCCTGTCCCTCTGAGAGCAGAGAAGCAGAAACACGTCACACGCTGGCCTCCATTCGTACAAACCCGGACGAGCCCAGCCTCGTCCTCACCCAGACTGCAGGATGATTCCCCGGGTGTCCCTTTCCCCCGGCGCTCAGCTGCTGTGATCATCAGAAGCATCTGCACTAAGGGTGATGGCTGGGGGCAGCACATTCTCAGGGGGTGCTGCCAAGTCTGAAATCCCTTCTTCCCTTTGATCTGCCAGAGCCCGGGTGCTTTTTGTTCCGTCTGTGCAGTGCCCAGCACAACGACACCATGACTGGGGCTTCTGGGTGCCACCACAATCCAAATAAATAACGAGATGCACCCCACAATATGTTACCTGGGCTGCAGGTTGAGAACCACAGCACCCCCCCACACACACACACATCACTATATCCAGTGCCCCCAGCCCCTACACAGAGCCCTGGTGGTGGGGCTGGGCAGCAGAGACCCTGTTGTGTGACCCAACCCCACCACCAATACCACCCCCTGCTGTGTGGTGTCTTGGCAGTAGCCCCGATCCTGGACCTTGTTGTTCTGGGCCAGGCAGCAGCCCTGACCCCGGAGCCTGCAGTGCAGGGCTGGTTGGTAGTCCTGACCCCAACTCCAGACCCTGTCGTGTAGCAGCCCAAGTTCTGACCCTGCTGCCCTTCAGCACGCAGTGGGGCTGCAGCTGTGCGGTAATGGGGCCACATGCAGTCCCTGGGTTGAGAACCATTCATCTAGACCTCCTGCCTAACACAGGCCATAGAACCTCACCCAGGGGTTCCTGCATTGAGCTTCCAAGCTTATGGTGGAATTGGGGCCCATTTTGAATGAATCCTGGATTAGAGGGTAGCCGGGTCTGTAAGCTCTTAAGGGGAAGGACAGTCTCTTTACTACAGGTGCCTGTGTATACAGTAGTTAGCAACATGGGGATCTGATGCTGGCTCAGTCCCCTAGGTACTACAGTAATAGACGTGATAAATACTAACCCCCCATTATTGTTATTACAGGAGCTTGTTGGGGGGATGGGCTGCTCTTTCAGGAGCTTTGTTTTCCTCTGAACACTGCTTGACATTCTGGATGATAATTGTTTGTGGGTCTGGTTTCTGGGATGCCCTGGGAGAAGCTGAGAGTCGTGCAAAAGAAAATAAGCACCTGAATAAATGAATCCAGAGCCCCATCCGGCTCCGTGTTTGAGGCTGCTGCTGAAACCTTTGGGATAAATGGGTTTGCACCAGTCCTTGACAGCAGCCATCACATTTTTAGCCACACCCATAGCCAGATCTCCAGTGCTTTTTGTTTCAGACAGCAGCTCTGGCCTCTCAAGCATATAGTCATGGCACATTAGGCACCCACAATTCTTGTGACTGCGGAAGGAGCCCCTAAGAATCAAAATTAAATTGCCTGCTCCTGCCAAGTGGTGGGAGAGTGTCTTCTCCTTCCCAACCTCTCTCACCCTTGAGGGGAGCAGATGTAACAAAGATCAGATCCGCTTTCACATCATTTCTAAGAGCCAGAGCCCAAGGAAGTCATTGGGAATTTTTCCATGGACTTTGTGATCAGGGCTTGAGAGGGGAAGATGCTCTGCTAGCTTTGCAGAGTCACCCGTCACCCTTCTCAGTACAGGGACTGTTACACATTGACCTGCATTCCCTTGCTTTCTATCACAGCCCCATTGGGCGCATACTCCCAAATGTACTGGAAGTGAGCCCAGCACCACTGAAGTTAATGGAGTCACAGAGCTTAAATCCAGCAGTGAATTATCCCTAGAGCTCCATCTTACATCCTGTTCCCGCCCCCTTCTCCCCAGCAATTCCAGTTCTCCAAACTGCATCGTGGAATTCCCACCCAGCTTCCTTCCTTGACACATCCTCTAACCTTCTAAGCAAACCCCAGAAATAGCCATATGTTTATTCCCTAGGAATTCTCGTCAAGATGCCCAGAAGTTTTTGCTTTACAGTAGTTCCAATGTCAGTTTTTAAGGGGAGAGACTGTGATATCCTGGGAATTTTTAAGGTAACAGCACCAGTGACTTAAAGGTTTAAACACTTAAGCAGATGATTTATACTATTGCAGATCCTTGACCGAGTGTAACTGTGTCATACCCTAGTGTTTAGTGCTTGCCCTGTGACATCTCTTCTATCTAATTGTCTAGGCCTAGATCCTCAAAGGTAACTTCAGTGCTTAAATCCCATTGACTCCAGTGGAAGTTAGGCACCAAAATTTTGCAGATCTCGGCAATACAGCCTGATTTTCAGAGTTGCTAAGCACCTGCCATTGACTTCCACTGGAGTTTTGGTGGATCGGCTTCTCTGAAACCAAGCTGAGACAGAATGTGAAACTGAAGGACATTTGCTGGGTTTGACATAGAGCCACTTGACTCACTGTGATAGATGTGCCAGGTGAGCAGAATTTGACCATTCATAAACGACTAGCATTGCCCTAATTGATATCTGCCAGCAGAGTGTTTATTTGGATGGGAGTCATCAGAGAAACACAGTCTCTCATTAAAGGGCTAGTTTATTTATGACTCTGCAAGAGCTTTTCAGCTCGTCTGAAACAGATAAACACATTCTCGGATCTATAATACATTTAAAAATCCAACCCACACTATTTATGTCACTGTGACCTTGATATTTCACTTCAGTCTCGGTTTCCTTGAATGCAGTGGGGCCCAAAGGTGAAACAGCCTAATTAGTAATACCACACAAACTAAGTAGTGATCTGATTACAATAGCCCATTTATAGTGTGATCTGCATATAGTATCACTTAGCATGATAATCACTAAGTACAGCATGTGGTTTAAATATCTCCTTTATACTAAATACATCTATAGCCCTAATCGCCTAATGGATTCATTCTAAATGTGACCGATTAGCTTTCTAACTCATTATATGGAGTACTTGTGGCACCTTAGAGACTAACAAATTTATTGGGCATAAACCCACGAAAGTTTATGCCCAACTAAATTTGTTAGTCTCTAAGGTGCCACAAGGACTCCTCGTTGTTTTTGCTGATACAGATCAACATGGCTACCACTCTGAAACCTATCTCATTATATGCATCTAATCAGCAGTCAAGGGGGTGTATTTCTTAGTTAGATAAATGGAAAAACATGCCTTGCAACACCGATTTAGTAAGATTGCCCAGAGTTTGGTTTAGCGCAGTCTTCTCCTCCTCCCCGTCATGGAAAGCAGTCACCATTTACATGATGGTGATGAGATGGTGAGAAAAGTACAGCAGGGTTTCACCTGAATTTGAAGGCCCCGGTGTAGAAGTATTGCAACTAAACCGTAGGGTGTTTCACCACCCCACCACACCCCCAAATCACTGTGAATTTCTTACTCCCCTTTCATCATAGCACTTCATAGTGTTATAACGAATCAGTATCGTACATCTCTGAGGAACTCTCCAGGGAACTGGCAGATGCTCCCTGATCCTGAATTACCAAGCCCTGGAATAAGCTAGGACAGCTAAAGAGCTACTTTAATTTATATCACTGGTGCAAGGTTCCTAAGTGATCCTACACTAGCAGAGAATAGGCATATCGGAGCTCGGCAACACCTCCTCACCCCTTCCCACACAAGACCCGTAGGCCAAAGATTTGAGGGGGATGGCTTCAAGACTAAGTTTGATGAGTTTATGGGAGAGATGGTATGATGGGATAGCCTAATTCTGGCAATTAATTGATCTTCAACTATTAGCGGTAAATACGCCCAATGGCCTGTGATGGGATGTTAGATGGGGTGGGATCAGAGTTACTACAAAGAATTCTTTCCCGGGTGTCTGGCCAGTGAGTCTTGCCCACATGCCCAGGGTTTAGCTCATCGCCATATTTGGGTTCGGAAGGAATTTTCCTCCAAGGCAGATTGGCAGAGGCCACAGGGGTTTTTCTCCCCCTTCTGCAGTGTGGGTCATGGGTCACTTGCTGGAGGATTCTGCACCTTGAAGTATTTAAACCATGATTTGAGGACTTCAATAGCTCTGACATAGGTTAGAGGTTTATTGCAGGAGTGGGGGATAAGATTCTGTGGCCTGCATTGTGCAGGAGGTCAGACTAGATGATCATAATGGTCCCTTCTGACCTTAACGTCTATGAGGAAGCAGGTACTAGCTACGCCACTAGTTTTATACAAGCGGAGAGTTCCCCTATGACTGAGTGCTGCAAAGTGGCCACAGCAGACTGGAGAATCTGGCCCATAATGCATTAGCAGAATCAAGATTTAAAGTGTCATGCCCGGAGATCAGAGATTTGGAGAAGCATCCTGGGTATGTAAGCTCACTCATTAAAGGCAAAAACAGTCATCAATTAATCGATATGGAATGGTTTAGGAAATCTGCATAATAAAGATCCAGGGCCGGCGACAGGGGGGTACTACGGGTACAGCTGTACCAGGCCCCCTGACTTTAGGGGGGCCCCGGTACACAGCTGTACCCGTTGTCGTCCCCCCTTGTCGCCGGAGCTGGAGAGCGGGGAAGGGGCGGGGAGGCGGCGCGGCTCTCCCCCGGACAAGCGCGCCTGGCCCCGGCAGGAGCTGTGAGCCCGGCCAGCGGCAGCAGCGCTGTCCGGGGGGGGAGGGGGCGGAGGGAGAAAGGGCGGCTCACGCCGCTCTCGCTCCTGCTGCCGCCAGCTGTCAGCTGGCGGGGGGAGGGGGGCGAGTGCCGGCTGGGCTGGGGGGGGGGGGCGAGTGCCGGCTGGGCTGGGGGGGCCCCCAAACTATCAGAGTAGGGGCCCCCCAAATTTCTGTCGCCAGCCCTGTAAAGATCAGTAACAGGCAAGAATAAGAGACACAGGAGGCACCAGAACAATTTCACCTCAGGAGAACAACGTGTTCAGATCTGTTTACCAGGCAATGATATTTAAACTTAGTCAGCTCAGAGAGTTTTAACCAGATGACTCAGCCTTACTCATATCTAATGTGATCTTCCTGCTTTAGGCCATAGGGTTTCCAGCTGGAAGTGGTGCTGCTAGGGGGTGATTCTCAGTTCATGGATTCCAGCAGAAATCACTGCAGTTGTCAGTAAAATCACAATTGTTCTGGCTTTCACAAAAGCAAAGGCCCAGTTCTTAGGTCTGCAATGGCTACTTTTGCACTACTCCCGGAGCACAAGTCGTAAAGCTAGGTTAAGTTGGCTACTTGGGAAGCCCCCAGGAGAAAAGAGACTCTGGGAGTGACACAGAACTGGAATAGTGGCTCCATACACCCGTCCAGCCCCACAGTTGCTGTATAGGGGGATGTGGCCAGGAGAAAGGCTGTGCAGACTTTGTTGCTAGCTATTCCTGGTTAATGGATTGGCCTCGAGGGATAGGCAGGTTGGGGGCTTACTGGCTGTGGCTGGCCCTGTCATTAAACAGCCACACAGCTGACATAAATCACTCCCCATTTGTCAGGAACGGGCCCTGTTCAACCAGAACTGAAACATTAGGGCTGCAAGTGTAGACTCAAGACAATGCGGTTTCAAACACTTGGCCAGAAGAATGCATTCTGGGGCTTTGCTGAAAACAGCTCTTAGGTTCCTAAGTCACTTACGCACTTCTGAAAATTTTACCTGTGGATCTCTAGAAGAAAGAAAGAAAATGAGACATACAGGACACATGTGGGGATGGCAGCTCAGCCCAACCTGTAAGACAAATCAAGCTTCCTTGCAAAAAATTCTCCAGTCGTCCAAGGAAGACAGACAATCTTCGTTAGAGATTCAATACTCAGAAGAATCAAAACAACATTCTGCCAGGGACATGTAGGCAACAGGACAGAGTGCTGCCTTGCTGGAGCCAAGACATGTGATGTCCCTCTAAGATTGGATAGGCTTTTGAAGGCAATGAGCGAGGATCCATTCATATGCTTCATATCAGCACTAATGCTCCTGCAATGTGGGATATCTCACAGATAGTAGATGACTTCAAGGAACTTTGAAGCATGCTCAAGAAGAATGTCCAAGCAATCTTCTCTAAAATCCTTCCTGTCCACTAGCAAAGGAGGATGGATAGTAGAAAATTCTGGAAGTGAACCGCTGGATAGGTAAGTGATGCAGGGCTTTGGTTTTGTGGAATACTGGCCCATCTTCTGTGGGGAGAGGGGGCTGTATAGTTTGGATGGCCTACACCTCAGTAGAAGGTGGACCAATTTCATTGGGGATAGTTTGGGTAGAGTAGTCAGGAAGGAGTTAAACAACTAGCAACAGGGGAAAAGAGGGAGGATATGAGCACTTAGCACAAAATCAAGAGGTTGAGAACAAAATCAAGAAACCAAAGGACACGGGGAGAAGACGGTGGCTGAATTGCCTGTACACTATTGCTAGGTACCTGGGTATTAAACAAGAGGAATCATTCATTTATGAACATAAATTAGATCTAGTTGTTAGTACTGAAACCTGGTGGGATGCGTCACACAATTGGAATGTTAAAATCAATGGTTTTAACTTATTGAGAAAAGGAGAAAAGGGGTGGGGGAGTGGCACTCTATGTCAAAAATGGGATTATCTGTTTCAGAGTCACTGATCACATGGAAGATTATCTTCAATGCTTATAGATCCATGTCCAAACACATACAACTCAAGATAAGGTTCTAGTTGGTGACTGCTACGGACCACTAAATCACAGTAGGGAAAAGAATAGCCGCTTCCTTACACACCTATAAGGTATAGGAAAAAATACTGCGTGATCATGGGGGATTTCAATTTGAGTGACATCCAGCGGAGGTCTCATACTGCCAGTACTAAAACAACCTTGGAATTTCTAAACATTGTAGATGACAGTTTCCTAACTCAAAAAGTGTTCCGGCCATGTCCTAATAGATAAAGAGGAACTGATCACAGAGCTACAACTTTATGGTAGTTTAGGTATAAGTGATCCTGACATGATCACATTTATAGTGTGCAGCAGAATAAAGTCTAGACTAATAATATATTTACTTGGTGCTTTAATAGGGCCAATTTCACAAAGCTGAAAACAATTGTGAGCCAAATCAGCTGGGAGGAAGAATTTAATCAGACAAATGTGAATGATGTAGTGGAGAGTGAGCGAGTATGAGTGTGGTGCAAGACTTGAGGCCCAGTCAGCAGAGCCAGGCCATGCTATGAGCCAAAGTCGGGCCCTGTCATAAAGCAGACATTTGCTTACAAGTTCACTGTCTGGTACGTGAACTTGGAAAAGATATGGCAAGTGTTGCTAAAACACAGGCTTCCCCAAGTACTGGCTCTTCATGTAAACATAATCTTGGGAGGCAGTACAGGAACACACTGACCCCGAGTAAGACAAGGACGGGAGAGCAGGACAACAGAGGGGGATGTTTTGTTCAAACCAGCAGGTACAAGGTGTAGGGTTGGTAACTAACCAAGTCAGAAGTGTAATTCGTAACTTGTTTGTACCAATAGAGAAATCATAAAAGAGGCAACATCAGAAAGTCCTGTTGCTGACTGAGCTGGTCCGTTGATCACGGGCCTACCTGTGTTAGTGTACCTCTAGCGCCTATTGCGCAATTGGACCCTGATTTGTCAGCAATAAACCTGGCTGAGCGCTTTCACTACCAAACCAAGTCCGTGGTGTTTCTATCAAGATCTGCGCAGAGGTGGGACAGCCCACAGAGAGAAAACACGCACACAACAAATGATAATTGGGAATCATTTAAGAACACCTTACTAGATGCCCCACAATCATGCAATTGAGGAAGAAAGCTTTGCTGCTTGGGTACATTAACCTTCCAACTAAAGGGTTAAACCTCTTGAAAATCTCTGTCCTCTCCTTCCTCGTCTCTCTTGATCAGGGTCACAATCTCTATCCTCCTCTCTAGGGTATAACTGCCATGGGCCCTTGCTGGTTCCTCGGAATCAAAGGGGAGCCCACACCCTCCCTCTTCCACAAACTCTAGTCCTGGGGTAGAACTTTTCCAAAGCTCCTACATGCCTCATTCCCATTGACATTTAATGGAACTTACACACCTAAGTCACTTAGGCGCTTTGGAAAATGTTCATCCATAGGGCCCAAAATATCAGGTCTGACCACATTTTCCTGTTTCTGTTCTCTCAAAGCTACCTCTTATGTTGGGCACAGTTCAAGCTTCTTCCAGAACCCCAACTAGCAAGGCCCAGAGCTCTGGGTCATTTCCTGCTCTCTTCTTGTTCTGAGTGAACAGGTTGCTTATAACCCCCCCCCCCCCCCCCGCAATATGCCCTCCTAGCATTTGTTGATGTCACAGCTCTTCTTCCTATCAGCCGTGGAGATTACAACTCCCATAGTTCCCTGGTTCTGGGCTGAACTGGGAGCAGTGCTATTGTTAACGGACCAGCACACCCTGTTACACAATGCAAAAAGTAAAACCAGGTTTGTGTGTCACCGTGATGAAACACGTTGGGTATGAACATGCCAACAGCAAAAGGTGCCTGCTGCTTCATGTAGAAAACTATATGCCAAGGCATGGGCACTTAATCAAAAAGCAATGGGATGTAAATGCAAAATGAGTGCATTAGTAACTGCAGTATTGCCAACCACAAGCATTCAAAGATCACGAATTAGCCAGTTAAGATTTTTTGGTTAAATTTCATGATTTTTAGACCAATATATCTTGGTTTATTTTTACTTGCCTCCTAGCTTTAGAGTCTTTAGGATGTACTTAAGTCCCATTTTAATGGAAAAGGCTAGAAAAGTACGTTTGGGAATGGGAAAGGCTAGAAAAGTACGTTTTTGTTAAAAATGAAAGCTAAGATTCTTATATTTACACACTGTAGGAACTGGGATGCTAAGAAAAATACAAAATATCATGAGACTTGCAGATCCCAAGAGTTGACAACACTGTAACTGTAACATCCAGTAAGCTATGACTGGCAAGCAAGAACAGATAAGATGTCACTGATAAACCCTCTGCCTCATCCATTGTTAGGTATATTTGCAATCAGCAGGCAGCCCATGCCTCATTCACAGTAGGAGGGTTTAAGTTGCAGAATGTACATAACAGACCTTCTCATGGCAGGCACTTTCCACTTTAACAGCTGCAGCTTTTGAGCCTTGCAAGAGAAAGGATCCTTTGCAGTTGCTTTCCTTCAAAAATTCTGAGCTCTCTTAATTGTGTCTCTGTGTCCTCCTGTACTGAAGGAGACAGGGTTCACTGTCCTTTCTACTACCACCTGCATGATAATTGTCAAGCCTGTATAACTCAGCTAAATCAACAGAATTTTTGCCAGAGTAACAAAAGCATTATTTCCCATCCAGATGTTCAAACAGCATGAGCCAGGCTCCCAAAAATCACCAGGTTGGCTCAAAAATAATAGAATTACCAGAAAATAATAATATTTTTTTAATGTGTTTTCTGGTTTCTGAGCCTTTTGGGAATATCTGTGTGACATTTTTTCAGCTTCTCTCTGCAACCATGAGGACCAGAACTTTAAAAAACCGAACAAACATGAGATACTCACCTAATCCCATGACTCCAGGAGCAGGGGATTTAAATAAAGCAACAAATATTGTGAGACTCAATAAAATTGCAAAGATCGCCAATACTGTGAAAGGCACTTTGACTCTATAAGGGCTGTGCAATTCAAATTACTTAGTTTGAGATATTTTTGCAATGGGAAAAGTTAACTTAACTCCTTGCCCATCCCCTTATTCTCAAAATTGCTTGTTCTCAAGCTTGAAAAAAAAATATGGAAAAATTTTGTTCCAGAAGTTGAAAGGTATGGAAGGTAATGAGAAGATTAGGGCAGAAATGCTTAGGCAACCTCAACTGTATGCAGCCATTGCTTGCGCTGCAGTTCGAAAATGAGTGAAAACATGATGTGGCATTTTATAACTTACGCAAGGCATCTTTATACAATTGTTAAATTTTATTTTAAAATTAAATTCCTAGAAATATTCTGAGGCTAGTGACAATGTTTTTTCATTGCTTGCCAAGCTGTTGCATTAAAAACTATTCCTCTGACAGCCTACTTGTCATCTATTTTGAGCCATCTGCCTTCTTTGAACTGCATCTTCCCCTACATTTTCAAAGGCCTTGTAGGAGATTTAGCCCATTGAATTTTATGGCTAAATCTCCTGCATCTTTGAAAATGAAAGGATAGTCCACAACAAGAATTCAGAGCTGAGACATCAAAGAGATGCAAGTATTAAAAAGCCAGCATGTACCTTTTCAGGGCAAAGTTGCCTAATACCAATTTGCTCCATGGCCAATTTTCATAAAGGAGAGAATACAAGCTTTCTATACTTTAATCTTTGGAACTCAGTGGCTGCTAGTTTAATACACTCCCAATGCAAGGTCTAGAATTAAGACAAACTGTCTACTCTTATCCACCCAGGCTGGTCATGTTGTCCAAATAATTGGCAGCGCAACTCACGCAGGAGCTTTTTCATACGGACGCTTTGTTTTAAAAATCAACCTTTAGCTACATATTCAACCACAGTCTAAACACTAGATCTGCTTTTGCAAAAGCCAGTATGATTACACGGATACTTTGTAATGAGTTGATATTCATTCTGCAGCCAATATGGTCAATTCCTTCTAAAAGGATGACAGAATTCAGGGAACTCAGCCAATTGCGGTTGATTCAGCATTTGCTGACTGTGGCAGCTAAAGAAGCCAGCAGAGATGAATGGCTAGTCTGAATTGTGAAAACCAGTATGATTATTTTACACTGCACAGCAGAATTGCAAATTACCATTGAATTTCCAGCCCAGGCAAGAGATCTGCACACACATGCTTTTACAATGATGAGAATAATGTAAAAGGTCCTATGGCAGGGGTCTCAAACTCAAATGACCACGAGGGCCGCATGAGGACTAGTGCACTGGCCCGAGGGCCGCACCACTGACACACGCACACACCCTCGCTGCCCCAGCTCCGCCCCCACTCCACCCCTTCCAAGAGGTCCCACCCCTGCCCCACCTCCTCCTCTGAGCACACAGCTCCCCATTCCCTCCTGGAAAGCGCTAGGCACCACCAACAGCTGTTTGGCAAACAAAGCAAGAGCAATATAGGAAGTCCAGAGCTAGAAACATGCGTGGCCCAGCCAGGCAGCAGAGAAGCCTCTGCTTCTGGCCCCTCCCTCCCGCAAACTGCTATGGGGGGGGGGGACAGGAAGCCTGGCGGGCCGCAGGAAAGGGCTTCACGGGCCACATGCGGCCCCCGGGCCGCATGTTTGAGACCCCTGTCCTATGGGGTGAAATCCTGGCTCCACGAACATCAGTGGCAAAATTGCCATTGAATTCCATGGGGCCAGGACTTCACGCTTGCCATTTTACTCACCCACCCCCAAAAATGTTACCCCTGGTGAATGACCAACCAGAAATTGGCTGTACAAGGGGAGATTTTTTTCCTGCCAGGCTCCCTTCAGCATGGTGTTAAGTGCAATTAGAGATACTCCTATACCCTACTTTCAAGCAGAGATTTTTTTGTGAAATGTAAATCAGAAACCATGTCACAACAGCCTGTTCCTTGGATTCACTCCCAATATGGATCCTTGGATTCTCCCAGAATACAGATTTCTAGGGGGTACATCAATAAAAGTCTTAAAAGTTGGGTTTTCCCCATTCATCTGGCAATCAATGGTGTAACCAGCTCCTGTAATATTGCTGGAGTTAGCATGGCGATGCATTAGTTAGGTTCAATGTTTATGTGTGATTTGGCAGTTCTAACTCCTGAGGAGGGATTCAAAAATGACATCCCATGAGGCTCATGGATGTTCAGAGGAGCAGCACTATCAATAAAAGTGAGAGGGATGATGAAAGAGGCATGTCACAGATCACCCTCATGGTCTCCCCAGGAGGCTACTCTACAATTATCTCCAATGGGACTAACTGCCAAAGGGGCTTAGCCATAGCAAATTTGCAATCAGTTGTCCACTGAAGCTCCCCTGCCAGTGCTGAAAGCAAGGTTTTTATAATGATAATTTTGATTGATTTGGTGCCCACCACGTGCTTATTGCTTGTGATAGAGAGAATCTCCGTTTTTACCGGTGCTCAGATGCTGTGGTGGTGGTCTGGCCTGATCCAAAGACCATGGAGGTCAAAGAAAGGATACCACTTGACTTCCATAGGCTTTGGATACGACTGTAAAGTCTTATCTACACACACAACTTGTGCCACTTTAACTAGAGCAGCATAATTAAAGTAGTACAATCCCCAAGTATGGCTGCAATTATATTGGTATACGGGTCCTTACAGCACTATAATTTATTTCTGTACAGGAAGAGAAATAGACTAGACCAGTATAAGCACTTTTATACTGGTAGAACTGCATCCATACTAGAGCTTGTATGTGTGCAACTCTATCAGTAAAATAATAAATAAATAAAAATCACCCCCCTAACCAATATAGTTTTGCAGGTATATTGTCAGGGGATAGACACGATGTGAGAACACGGACAGTCCTTCCCTGAGCACCTTTTTTCCCCAAGAGTAAACCTGTGTCTCGTAATACAAAGTAGCTTTGCAAACTGTTCAAAACCCATCTCCCCTTCTCACTAATTGGTATCTGCCCAGGAAATAGTCAAATCCTCAAGAAAGGTGGTTCTCATCCGGACATGCAGGCTGAAGCTTAGCAATGGCTTTGGAAGCCATTGGAAATGACATATAATGTCCCCGTTTTCAAGAAGCAAAGGTAAAGCACATCTGAATCTCTTACTGGAGTGACTGGTTTCTAGAAGCTGCTTTCAGCATTGTACCAGCTTGACTATGGCTCATATGCTTAAGGCTACAATTGATAAGGCATCCCTTCTGAATAACAAGCTCTTAAATCCAAACCGAAGTAGGTCACCTCTCTCCTTGAATCTTGGCGAAGGTTTATCCTCCTAAGGGTGAGAGTGTTGTCCTTTCAGGTCATTGCTTATTTGACAATTCTGTCTGCAGACAGCTTGCCAGCTTTGCAGCTTCCATCACAACAACACTACAAATAATTTAAGAGCTATCATTTTCTATCCATTTTTTAATGAGCCAAGGCACTCACAAAAGGGGCTCTGTATAACATAATTAAATAAATTCTAAGTAAATGGCAAGGTTTCACAGACAATTATTTTAGTTGAAAACAGCTGCAGAGAAAGGAGCATCGAGAGTGCATGATGCAAAAAGGCATTTCACAGAATGCAAATGCTAAAACTTTTCATATCAGACACCTACTAAAACACTGAGCTTATAAGTGGCTTCACTCCGATTTGGAAGAACAGGTGGGGGTGACACTTTTTTGCTAGTTTGCACAGTAAAATATTTTACATGGAAGCCCAAAACAGGTTCAAAGAGCCATTTGTCCTTAGGATAGAAATAAATACTCCAGAAACAGGTAGCGCCACATGGACCTTCTTGCTCAAGGAGCCCAGTGGTTGCTGGTTTCCAAAGAGGAGGCAGTGCTGGATCCCTCAAAGCTGAGTCTTGCAAAGGTCAGTACTGGAAA
The DNA here is from genome assembly GCA_032164245.1 of Sternotherus odoratus. Taxonomy (NCBI): domain Eukaryota; kingdom Metazoa; phylum Chordata; order Testudines; family Kinosternidae; genus Sternotherus; species Sternotherus odoratus. Next base: position 11,924,768 of record JAVMKO010000006.1, on the reverse strand, counting down.
ATGTCTGTTTGGCTCAGAGCTGCAAAACTCTGCTCATTTCATGCGCATACCAACTCCCCAAATTCATTGCAAATTGCAACTAGTCAGATCTGTGCTGAACCAAATATCTCAGCATTTATAGTCTGCATTGACTATTTAGGATACCACGCTTATTCCAGCCCTATAATATTTGATATCAGAGTTGCACAAATCCTAGAGGTTTTGGTTTTTTTAAATTTCACATTAAGGTATCTTTTATATTGGTGCTGTTGCATAATATAAGGCCATTTCAGTGTATCCCTTGAGAATGAAATTCCTGATAAACCCAATTTTCACTTCTTCCATCAGGTTCTATCACCACCTTGCACAACCCTCTATGTGGCTAGGGCTGTAATTCTGGATCAGTGTATGAAAAGTTCCTAAATTCTTCTTGGTTAATCATTGCCAGAATCCCTTCTTCGATGGGGGTTAGAGCTGGTTCTTCTTTTATAAAATCAGGATCAAAATTACTAACATCTTCGCTGCATTTCTGCCAAACAAAAAAGACAAAAAGAGGAGAGGTCAAAAACTTGCAACATCACTTTTCTATTCTCTTTGTAACTGCCTCCGTGGAATGCTCAGCTGTTCTGTAACTCACTTCGGGCTGCATCCTGTAAGATGCTGCATGGCCCTGCTTAGCCCTTTAATAGCCTGTCCTTTGTAAGCATTTGTAGGCCTTTTGCGGGTAAACCCCTCGCTGAGTAAGTTGACATCAGCTGGAGTTTTGCCGGCATTGCTGCTGAATGGCAGACCCCTTAGAGCAGTAATCCCTTACTTTAAGTGTCAGATTGCAGAGTCCCAGCCATTCACAGTAATTATACACACTGGTTCCAATTAGCTGAATCGACACAGTCTTTCCTTATCTGTGCAGTGTCTGAAACGGCCTCGTTGGGGGGGGGGGGGGATCTTCCCCTTTGTTCAAAAGCCATTATACTTGTACAATAATGAATTAGTAATGCCATAGGAGGAACAAACATCCTGTCTCCAGGTGCCGGATTCCTACCCACCCAGTACAAAATATGATTGTTTTCAATAGCGACCCCAATGTTGTCTTATGGTACATTTTGATACAACACTGGTTCTTCCTGTGAGAGTCTGCCCCTGCCCTGGACAGCTCACTGTCTCGATAGACAAGGCAGGGTTAAATTGGGGTAAGCAAAGGATTATTACCCCACATTTTGTACATGGGAATTAAAGCACAGCGGGGAATTAGATGCCTAATCTGCTTAGGCATTTCTAAAAATGTGTCTTTAGATGCTTAAGTATCTTTCTGTCCCAGGCAGATTAAGTGACTTGACCAGCATCACACACGGGGTCTGTGGCAGAACTGTGAATGGAGCCCACTTCTCCTAGGTCCCAGTCTGGTGCCTTAATCACAAAGCCGCCTTTCCACTGCATCCTTCTCCCCAGTAGCTGTACAGCTAGTGAAAGAATTCAGCAAAAGGAGATTCTCTTGCTCACTCCCCATCACTCACAATTCGAGGTCTGAAGGGTGGCTCCATCTGGCGCTGGTTCAGCAGGTCCCAGTCCAATCCTTTAAAGTAGGGGTGCCTCAGGATAGTGTTCTCTCCACCCTGCGTCAGGCTGCCCAGGCGCATGTTGGGGTTCTTGGTCATAAACTGCAGAGCAAAATAAATGACCCTGGTTAGTCCTTTACTCGCATCCAGCAAGGAGACTGGAGAGACACTTATTATCAGCAATCACACAAACACCAGTCCTCAGCTTTCTTGTTGAGCCTACTTTGCTGGCCAGGCTTTCCACCTTCATTATACTGGAAGTGCATGCAGGGATCCTGACCCCTCTTTTAGGGAGGAAGCATGGGTATATTTATGTCCTTGGCCACTTCTATTTCAGATACATCCTCGGTTACCATGATGATAGAAGAAAGTTAAAGTGCATCATCTGCTGCACTATAGACATTGCACATTGTTTTGGAGGTTTTCTTTTTCAAGAACAAAAGCTCTTTATAAGGTTAGTATTTGCCAGCTGCCTGGGCTTTGGATTATAGTCAGTTTTTAACCGTGCCTTTTTCCTAAACCTCAGCCTGCTGAAGTGAAGCCAGAAACCTGCAACATGTTTCCTGCAGTCTCACAGAAATCAGAGGAGAATGAGGAAGGGTTTGAATGTCACAGATCATGAAGAAGGAAGCAGCAATCCACAGAAAACGGAACATATGAATTCATACAGGTGACATCACCCTTTGTGCATGAAAGCCATTGGAGGATTCTCCCACCTTTGCTACAAGAGGAAAGAAACCTCTGTATAGCAGCATCAAACTTCAGCTAGGGGTTCTGAACTGGAGGAAAGTAACAAGAAAAAATCTATGGATCATGTAACTGGTTCAGTACTGGGGTGAGAGGGATATGGCTTGTACCTTCCAGATTCTAGAAATAATGTTCAAGTGAGAATGCATTTTCAAGCAGTTAAGAAGTCCTTTCTCATGTGAGTAAGAGAGTATTTTGTTTTGTTTTTAAACTTCACTATCTAATTTTTTTTAAAAGTCTGAAGAAACCAAATCAAAATTCCACCCCCGCTCCACAAACATTTGATTCATTAGAATAAGAGAAATATGATTCAATTTGATTGGGGAAAAAATAGCCACTTCAATGTGCCAGGCCAGCTGGAATGGCAGCAGAAAGGAACATCAGGATCATTGGTTGGGTTGTCCAGATGAGTTTCTCGGGGGTGAAAGAGCATTACATTCAGTAGATACTGCTCCTGCCACACAGGCATCTGGTCACTGTTGATAGCATTTTAAGTCTATTGCATCTGTGGCAATGAGAAAATTATAATGAGCAGGAGGAGCTTTGAGAAATCTTCTTGACTCCGACTGGAAGAACCTTTCAGAAGGCTGGCATTCCTCGAAGAGGAGTTGATAAAGGACTTGTCATTCCCTTCCCTGGACAGACGCATGAGAAGGGATGGAGAACATTGGAAATTCTGCAAGGTTCACGTCAAGGGGTTTCCTCCACATTTCCCCCCTGAATGGGATGGGCTTTCTGACCTCATGCAAGTGTGCATGAGGGATTTTGCAGCCTGGGAAGCCTTTAGGACCCAAAGTGCCACAAATAAACTGACCACCACCCTCTTGGACTTCAGGCCACTAGTACAGGGAACCAGCTCCTGTATGGAGCTCTCTGACCTCTCAACCTCCTTCCTTGGCAGCATGGCTTCCACAGGAGCCAGGCTGTCCCTGGCTCTCCCATCGTAGGTCTGGTTTCCACCAACCCTGCCAGAAGGTGCAGAAGGGGAGTTAATGCTGTTTACTGCAGCCGATAATCTGGATTCACGGGTGACTGCGCCATACAAAGCAACTGCTCTGTGGCTGTTCCCTAAGCGTGCGCCTTCTGTACCACAAAGCTCCTGCTATGCGATATCTCCTGGGTGGGGATAAAATGCAGTGGAGGGGCTGTTTCCCTTCTATGAGCCCCCTCCCCCCGGCACCTCCTATTCTACCTGCTTTTGTTCCTCTCTGCCAGCACAATCCAAGGGAAGTACGCACCCCCAAAACACACTGATTTGGGATTAGTGGATTCCCCTTGGTCTATTTCTCTGTAAAATCTTCCATGACAGCTCAGATTTCAATCTATATACAAATCAGTGAAGGGCAAAGCAGAACCCCTCAGAGCCTTTACATCAGGGGTGGGGAACCTTTTTCCTGCCAAGGGCCATTTGGAGATTTACAATGTCATTCGGGGGCCGCTCCTCCCCCCCCCCGCAGGAAGCCCATTCCCCCCGCAGGAAGCCCATTCCCCCTCCCCCGCCTGGCGGCCCCCGCGCATCCCTGGCCGGCGGCTCCCCGAGGCGCTTCCCAGCCTCTTCGCCGAGCGCGGAGCCGCCCCGGTCCGCCAGGCGGGGGCAGCTCCGTGTTCAGCGCGGGAGCGGCTCCGTGTTCGGCGAAGGGGCCAGGAAGTGCCTCATGGAGCCGCCCCCGCCTGGCGGCCCGCGCACGTCCCTGGCCGGCGGCTCCCCGAGGCGCTTCCCGGCCTCTTCACTGAGCGCGGAGCCGCCCTGGATGGGGGCGGCTCGGCAAAGGGGCCGGGAAGCGCCTCGGGGAGCCGCCGGCCAGGGACGCACGTGGGCCGGATGGAATGCTTTGGCGGGCCGTATAAGGCCCCCGGGCCGGAGGTTCCCCACCCCTGCTACATGAACTTCTTAGATTTGCAAAAGTGGCTGGAAATCATATGATAACCGACTCGCCTGTTTCCAGTCATGCTGGAGAGATGAGAACATCTCTCCTACTGCTTTAGCAGGCCCACTTCTGGACCCAGAAGGAAAGAAAGAATTCCTCTTTTTCTTATTTGTATTACAGTGCTTCTTAGAGGCCTCGACCATGGTCAGGTCCCATTTTGATAGGCCCTGTACAAAAACATTGTATGAGAGAGTATTTTCCAAAGAGAAAATGGATTCAATTGACAAAACAAAGGAGGGGAAGGAGAAATGGAGGCACATCTAGATGAAGTAACTTGTCCAAGGTCACATAGCAGCCGGAAATAGAGCCCAAGTCTCCGGATTCCCAGCCCAGTACCTATCCACTATATTAGGCCGCCTCTGCTTAGAATGAAAAACATTTTTTTTTCCAAACCTCAAAGTTTCATGGAGGAGAGGTCCATCAATGGCTATTAGCCAGGATGGGCAGGGATGGTGTCCCTAGCCTCTGTTTGCCAGAAGCTGGGAACAGGCGACAAGAGATGGATCACTTCATGATTATCTGTTCTGTTCATTCCTTCTGGGGCACTTGGCATTGACCACTGTCAGTTCATCCATATAACCAAAAAAATGTGAATGGGTCCGTCCATTCACAAAACCCATCCAGAGCCCTGGGAAGTAGGAGCGTGTTTACATTCTCACTGGTTTGTTTTATTCAGCATTACACCAAAACTGCATCAAGCAAAGGTATCCAGTGCAACAAATCAAGGTCCACCCAATTGTTCTGGTTCTGTTTGCTGACTCTGAGTAGCACAGCAGGCCTCCTGCACTTCCCCAGGAAATTATAGTTGACAAGAAAGTAGCGACAGAGTGTCCTGTGGCACCTTAATGACAAACAAGAGTATTGGAGCATAAGCTTTCATGGGCTTGGGTATTAGCCCAGTTGCTGCTTTTGCAGATCCAGACTAACATGGCTACCCCTCTGATTCTTGACAAGAAAGTAGGTATCTCAAGCCCAAATGTATCTGTTTTTTGGTATCCAAAGGAAGGAAGGGAATCAGCCCTTCCCATTTGCTCACTGATGGAATGCACTTCTGCCTGCCTGCCCGCTGGGGCAGTTCTGGGAAGATGCATAATTACTGCCAAGCTCATGGCTGGGCTGCTGTGAAAATCCTTTTGAAGTGATCCCTGTTTAAGAAGAGTAAACATCTTTGGAAATTATTTGAACCACTGGATACCTGATCAAAGAGCCTCCTTCTCCTCTGCTTCATATTTTATGTATAAATTCAGTCCTGTTCTGCAGTCTGTCTTGCTTTGGAAGTGCGAGTGTTCAGTGTGCACAGACACTGGGGCTCAAGTGCTAAAGCAGAAGCCTGAAAAATTAACTTTATTTCTCTCTAAAAAAATAAAGGGCCTCTATCTCGTTTACAGTAAGGCCCCTTTGCACCACTTCGACCGAGTAGTGGAGCCTTAGAGTGAGTATAAATAACTAAATTTTCCAAAGGGACTTTTACATGACCAGAGTCATATCAAAGGGCTTTATTAAATGAGAATCAGGCCCCAAACATTCTATTTCAAAACAGGCAGGATACAATTTGAAAGGTGACACTTATTATCATCACACATAATGGTGTCAGTCCATCTCTGACTGACTTCTTTAATACTGTACTGAGGCATTTTGCATGCAAATGCAGCTCAGTATGGAGATTTATCATTCTGAAATTCTAGCCCTCAGATGCCCTTATATAGTACCTGTTACTATATTCACAGCAAGCCGGAACATCCTACCCGACTACACAGGTTGATATGCTGTCCTCATGCCTGTATGACCCAGGGGCTGTCACAAACAGCATGTTGTTTGCCATTTCTAGTCTTTCTGTGCATTAAATCTTATCGTGATTTCTGTGTCTGGGGCAGACTGGATACAGTTTGCATGTTTTACGTGGGAAATGGTTGGGTTTAACATCAACAAGTAGGTATCTGGCAACTGAGTCCTAGGAAAAACAGAATGCTAACAGCGCCTCTTACTAATGTTAATATTTTATGCCACATAACGTATCATATTAAATTAAAGGCTGGATGTTCAAAGTCACCTAAGAGATTTAGATGCACAATTCTCATTAAATTTAATAATCTAAAAGATATGCTATGTTTTAATTCAGCCCAAAGTAATGGGGTTCACGCAGGATTCACTGGCTGAAATTCTAAGGCAAGATGATTAGGATGGTCTCTTTTGGCCTTACAAATATATGAAACTCCCTAGGCAGCTTAGAATGTCAGTAAAAATGTTGTATTATTTATTCTTTGTATTATGGTAGTATCTAGAGACCTAATAGCAAAGACTCGGTATGCTAGGTGCTATACATATACATAGTAAAGACGGCCCCTGAATAGATAGGACAAAGTGTGGGATATTAAAAAAAGGTATTATCTCCATTTTACTGATGGGCAACTGAAACGTAAGTGGCTCAAGGTCACAGAGCAAGTCTGTGGCAGAACAGGGAATTCAACCCAGCTCTCCGGAGTCGCAATCCAATGCCTTAACCACAAAGACCAGCCTTCCTCTCCAAAGTGTTTGTGTGATGTTATGGGAGATTGAAGCCTGTGCCAATGGCTCAAAACTTTTAGCCAACACCTTCCTAACTAGTCAGTGGCAGGGCGGGTATTGCAGGATGCCATGTTAGGGCACCGGAGAGCTCTGAGGGCTACTGGATACCAGATGAGACATGAATAGGACAGGGGAAAACTCATGAGGACATTAAAAAATCCAGAGCCTGGCCTCTAGGATTGTACTGGGAAATGATAAACTCTGGAAGGGAAAGTCTTGGCCCCACTTAGAATCCAGAGAGAAACAAAACTTAGACCAATATATATACCCATGATCAGGCCCAGGTCTGAAAGACCTACAGGACCTTCCAGGTCCAACCCTTCTGTGTTTTAGCAAGTAATGGCAGATGATTCACAGGTAAAAGGTTTCCCCTGGAAAATGTAATTTATTAGTACTTAATCAGTATCTGTACTTTGCACCAATCACTAGACAACTAATACAAATATCTGCCTCTGGACCCAGCCCTATCTACAAACTGCCCATCAAAGAGTTACATAAAAAGAATGAGACAGCCCTTAGCAAAAGCAAAACGAGTTAAAAATCGTATAAGTCACTTGATTCTGCTTCCATTGAAAGCAATGGCCTCAACTCCATCTACATGGGCTTGTAAAGTTGTAAACTCAGTTAGATTGAACTCATCTGAACTTTTCAGATGTGCGCCAGCCAAAAATATCACACTGAGCCAGAACACCCGACTTCCATGGAATTATTGATACATATTTACTGAAAGAACACATGATGAATCACTCACTCCATACAGTTAAGAGTGGAAGATTAGTCTGCCAGTGATGCTACAACAGAGATTGTAGGGATAAGGGAGTTCACCACGAGGAAAATATTTCATCACCCACCAGAGTTAAATTTGTAGACAGGAGGACTCTTCTGTACCCTGCTTGTCCCAGAGTAATGCAATTTATTTATAAAGAACCATGGTTTTGTAAACTTGCCTAGAGACTTAAGAATGTGCAGAAATGTTTGCACAAACCATGTTTCTAATAATTTCCTTGCTTTTTAGAATTATATATAATGATATCTGTAACGGGGTGCTGGCTGAGAAGCCCAGAGCCAGCCCCTGTTAGCTGAGCTCCTGCTAGCTCAGGCCCCAGCTAGGGAAATAATTGGAGCTGGCAGGGTGTGGCCCTTAGCCAGGAGGGCTTAAGGCGAAGCAGCTGTGTGCCTCTGGATCCAGAGGGATAACGCTGGCAGGCAGGGAGTGCACAGGGGAACAGGAAGGGGAGGAGCAACTGGCTGGTGTTCCTGGCTAGCTGCAGGAGCTAGCTGTCCCCCAAGTAGCCGAGGAGGCAGACTTGTATATAGCTTTGTACATAGAACTGTAGATAGGTGGTGGTGGACTGTGCACGAGGGAATAAAAGGCGCACTGCTGTGAAAAACTGCGTGGTCTTGGCTCATTCCTGAGACGAGCAGTGAAGGGCTCGTCTACAATATCACACACACACACCCTCAGCATTATTTTAACATATCTATTTTGCATTTATTTATCATCAGTGATGATTAGTTTCACACGTAAAATTGTGGTGAGTAGGTTAGCAAGAGAAAATGTTTTAAAAAAAAATATCCAAACACAAAGGGTGAGAGGAAAAGCATATCAGGAACCTGGAAGGGTGAGGAGTGAAAACGCCTTCTTTAGTCACAACAGTTGGTTTCTACTAGCAATAATTGTTATGACTTGTACTACAGTAATGTGTAGCTATCTCAACTCAGGTCATTGAGTTAGGCTGCTTACGTACACTTAGTAAGACACAACCGAAGCCCTGAGCAGCTTAAGCTCTAAACAGATGAGAGAAACACAGAAGGTATGTATTTAATGAAATGTTGTTATTCCCAATTTACAGAAGGGGAACTGAAGCACAGAGAAGTTAAGTGAGCAGCCCAGAGACACACAGAGCGTCTGTGGCAGAGCCGATGACAGATCTCCTGAGTCCCAACCCATCTCTCAACCACAAAACCTCAAATAGACACTGAGCCAGACCATCCCAATCCAACCCTTGCCTTCAAGATGTTAAGCAAAAGCAATATTTCCTTGTACTTTTTCTTAGCATTTCCTTCTTGTTGTTAGTGAAGTATGATAAACACAGAAAGGAAAAGCAAGAGTGCACTAGACTAATGGAACCAAAATACAGCTCCCTTGGGAATGAGACAGAATGGGCTCTCCAGGACACTCAGGCTCATTACCAGGAGTGGCCTGGAACAACAAAACAGAAATTAACTCTAAAGGAAACAGAGTTTCTCAAAGATGTATCTGATTTTAGACAAAGGGGAATTGTTATATAAATAGAGTAATTACTCTAATTAAGGCTTCCCTTCATGAATCTTGTGACTGAACACTGGACTTGCAGCAAATGTGGTTTGACTATTATGTAAGCAAAACAAACCAACAATATAGGATTTAATTAGCCTTCAGCAGCCCCTAAAAAAAGGGTGAAGAAAGATGGTTCTACATTTGTTAATGATGTGAAGTCAGGAGGCACTCACATAGCATGACAGGTTTCAGAGTGGTAGCCTTATTAATCTGGATCAGCAAAAACAACAAGGAGTCCTTGTGGCACCTTAGAGACTAGCACATTTATTTGTCTCATTAGACTGACCTCACACTTGGTTAGGCAGCTCATATCTTTTCATGTATTTATACCTGCTCCTGTATTTTCCACTCCAGGCATCTGATGAAGTGGGTTCTAGCCCACGGAAGCTTATGCCCAAATAAATTTGTTAGCCTCTAAGGTGTCACAAGGATGCCTCTTGTTTTCACATAGCATAGGAGCACTTTAATAGCAGCTCTTAGGGCGCTCAGTCCTAAGCTCCTTTCTTGGACAAGACTCCTATTACCTTCCACAAGAGCTGAATTAGAACAGGAGTATAACTTCCAAAAGTGTCTAAATGGCTTAGAAGCCGTAGTCCCATTTTCCAAAGTCACTCAGGCACTTAGTTTCCACTGTCACTGACAATTAGGCTCCTAAGTGCTGAAATCATTTTTGAAAATAGGATTTAGACTTCCAAGTCAGTGAGGCACTTTTGAAAATGTCAACACTTTTCTACACTGAGGATTTGCCGCGATTGCAGCTATCAGTACTGCTGCTTGACCCCTTGTGCAGTATGGTAAATTGCTATAAGCTGTGATTCCTACCAGTCATTTTACCATAGTTGTAAGCAGGGGTGAGCTCCATTGATGCAAATAATAGCTTTGCTACCTGTGTTGGGGTTCTGGCTGATGGCAGGAATCAAGGCAAATTCTCCTATGTAGGTCTAAAGAATGCAGCATTAAGTCTAGGGAGTAGAAATATACTTGAAGTGCATTTTTGAAAATGGGGGAAAAAATCTTGGTTATTTCACCTTTCCAGCTATGAAGTAAAGGGGATGTGGGTAAGACTAAATCACTCTTTCTCTGCTCTTCACTTAACATCAAAATGGTACTAGCAACAGCTTTAGTGCTATAGCCCACAGTGTCAAGGATAAAAATATCCGTGCTGCAGAGGTTAACTTCACTGATATTAAATTGAGATAAGTTTGGTCTCACTCCTGCTTGGTCTCTAGATTATCATGTGACCACTGGATGAGGGTCTGACCATTTCAATCGCTATAGAGAACAAAGAAGATTACTCTCTTGTGAAGATTGTTGAAGATGGATACTCAAAATAAATCAGGGTAAAAAGAGGAAGCAGTGTGAGTGATCGACGCATCTGGGGCCATACTTGCTGCAGCTGTAAATGGGTAAAGCTTCATTGACATCAAAAGGAATTTTGCCCATTCACACAGCAGAGAATCTGGTCCCAAAAGGTGTGTGTCTGCCCCAGGTGAAGTTAGAATACTGATAGTTTAGCTTCAAACTAAATTCTTGTACTGGAATCTGCTTGCTTCCCCCCAACTTTTTCAGATGTTCCCATCAACACAAATACAAAATGAATACACTTAGGCCAAAATTTTCAAACCTGGGTGCCTAAAATAAAAAAATTAATTGTGATTAATCACACAATTAAAAAAATTAAGCACGATTAATCGCACTGTTAAACAATAATAGAATACTATTTATACAAATATTTTTGGATGTTTTCCATATTTTCAAATATATTGATTTCAATGGCCATGGTTACACTTACAGGATTATAGCGCTTTTGGTTATAGCTGTACCCATATACAGCAATAGGTATAGCGCTATAACATGTCCTGGCGTGGCCACATTTGCGGCACTTGCAGTGGCACAGGGAGTGGTGCATTATGGGCAGCTATCCCAGCATTCAGCTGGGTGCAATGTGCTTTTCAAACGAGGGGGGTAAGGGGGAACGTGTAGTGTGTATTCAGAGGGAGAGAGCAAGGGGATTTTCTACGGGCTGAGAGTCTTGTCAGTGGTTTCCTTTGAAATTAGAGCCTGCTTTAAGTCACACAGCTCCCTTTGAAAACATTTGCAGTGCTTATCTGACGAGTTAAGAGAGAAACTCTGAAAAGGTACTTCTGCATTCCTCCTGCCGAGTTCAAAACAACGCGAAGAGACGTTGCCTTAAATGGCTCGGAGGCCTGCCAGAGATCACTTATAGCGTAATGACTGTTTACACTTGCTACAGGGAATACGCAATAGCTGTTATTCCTCAAGGAAGGGAGGATTACCAGGAGCGGTATAACTGTGGGTTTATAGCGCAATACATGCCTTGCCAGTGTGGACGGGTAGGGAGTTATAGCGCTCCTGAAGGCTTTATAGTGCTATAAAGTGCCAGTGTAACCAAGGCCTATTACAAACACAGAATACAAAGTGTATAGTGCTTATTTTAATTAATATTTTTTTTAAACGAGTGTCATCAGCATGGAAGCACATCCTCTGGAATGATGACTGAAGCATGAAGGAACATACAAATATTCAGCATATCTGGCACATAAATACCTTGCAATGCTGGTTATGAAAGTGTCATGTGTACATCTATTCTCACTTTAAGATGACATTATAAATAAGAAGTAGGCAGCATTATCTCCGTAAATGTAAACAAACTTGTCTGGTTAGCAATTGTCCGCACAAGAAATAGGATGTAGTGAACTTGTAGGCTCTCGAGTTTTACATTGTTTTGTTTTTGAGTGCAGCTATGTAACCCCCCCCCCCAAAATCTACATTTGTAAGTTACACTTCCATGATAAAGAGATTGCACTACAGTACTTGTATGAGGTGAACTGAAAAATACTAATTTCTTTTGTTTGTTATTTCTACAATGCAAATATTTGTTTTATATATATCTATATAAAGCGAGCACTGTACACTTTGTATTCTGGGTTGTAATTTAAATAAATGTATTTGAAAATATAGAAAAACATCCAAAATATTCAATAAATGTCAATTGGTATTCTACTGTTTTATAGTACGATTAAAACGGAGATTAATCATGATTTATTTTTTAAATCGTGATTAATTTTTTTTAGTTAATCATGTGAGTTAACTGCAATTAATTGACTGCCCTACTAATAATGTATTAATGTAGAGGAGTTTCTTGTAGGCTTGGAAGAAGAGAGAATATTTACTAAGATCCCTTTGGAAGTTCTCTCAGCTGGAAAGCTACAGGGATTCCAGAATGATGGTTCTGAGGACGGACCTGGAGAACTGCTCAGGAAATGAGAGATGAAAAGTAAAGAAAAGTTGTTTACAAGGATCCAGCAGAGAGCTTCAGCAAGCGAGTCAAATATTTTAGTGTGGCTTTGACAGCTAAAGCTCAATCTAACCGTGAGACAGAATTTATTGGGTCTGCCAACTCAGAAAAGATGCCAAAGGTAATGATGTATTAGCATATTTGAAGGCATTTTTAATATCTGCTTTAGTTAGCCAGACTCCTTGACTCTGAGGAGAAGCAATGAATTCATCATGGCTCCTCTTTGATTTCAGTTGGGTCCACCAGTATTCATCCTTTCCCCTTTAATCTTTGTCTAATATCTTACAGTACCCGGTCCATTGCACAAACAAGTTCACATGTCTTGTTCTGGCACTGTGTGCAAAATAGACTAGCTGCTGCTAATCTATTTGTTCTTAACACAAAGAACTTGGGCCAGATCCTTGGACCATGAGTGCAAAGAAGGGAGAGCACTGTGGTAACACTCCATGTATTCTCTGAATGATTGCAGCAGGGCAGGGGTAAACCCCTTTGAGGCCCTGCCAAAATGCTGGCTGTAGCCTGCGCTCTGGCCAGGAGGCCAGCTGTAGACGCAGGTATTCGGCAGGCAGCCCAGCTGCAAGCCCTAACGAGGGCTGTCTCAAAGGAACATGCTGAGCTAAGTGCTGACAGCTGGGCTGAGGCACCAGAGGGCTATAAAACCCTGGGCAAACCTCAGTGAGGGAGGCTAGCCTGAGAGGAGACAGGAGGGCAGTATCGCTGTCTCCTTACCAAGTAAGGAAGCCTCAAAGGCCAGGAGACTCTGGGGAGGGTCTGTGTGGGTCACCAGCTGGTGGGGGCTCTGGGAACTGCACAAACACTGTAAATAAAAATACTTGGGTGAACCAGTAAAAAGGCGTGGAAGACCCAATACACCAGCCCAAATCCAGGGCACAGGCACCAGAGGGTGGAAACCTGCATGGACCCTGTGACAGTGGTGTATCAGTGTAGCCAGCTATAAGTCACCAGCTCCTGGTTCTCCCCTCTCACACTCCAGTCCACTGTAGGATGCATTCTGGGGTGCAGCTGGAGAGCACACCAGCCAGCAGAAGTTACAGCAGTCACAAGGTTGCTCTGACTTGCACAGGAGCTAAACTGGCCCTAAGATTGGGGGGTGGGGGTGAGGCAGAAAGATGGCAGAAAGCTGAGCTCAGTCCTATGTATTTTGTTTCTCTGCTCCCCTGGTACTGGTAGCAATTTGCTTGTATTATGTTCTTTAAAAAAATAGGCTTCATCAATTTTTTTTTTTTTACTGTGAAAGCCCTGGTCTCTCCCACCCTCTCTCCTAACCAATAACATTTTCAGGTTCCTGATTGGGACAAGACTGAGGCTCATGGCTGTATGCTTTCTCTCATAGACTCGAGGAAGGCCTTTCTAAAAGTATGCTGATGAGTAAGCCTAAGGTGTCCTACATCTGGTGTAACCAATATAGTTGGTAATGCTGACATCCCCTAGGGTGTATAGTTTATTTCTCCTGCATTCTCATTGCTTTCTTTATTGCAGCTTGCCTACGCGGAGGGCCATAGGGGAATTTTTTTCAGTCTCTGTCAGATCTAGTTTCTGGGCTGATTGTGGTACGTTCATTTGGAAGAGATTCATTCTCTAAGAGCTTTATTTTGGAGCTATTATCCTCCATTTACTTGGACTGAATCACATTTAGCACTTACCACATCAGATATTAAAATGATCTCAGCTCTGCTTTAATTGCATTTTTGTGGGGGCCTCATAATTTTCTGTGTTTTCTTACTTGGTATTGCCTGCAAACACAGAAAACCCCTGTTTCCTATACACTGTTATCTACCTTATCTATAAAATTAAACTGGTTCACTGCATTGGAATTTGATTTAAAAGGTGCAATTATGGTGTTATTTATGATGAACATGCAACGCACTGACCAGAATGCACTACCAGCGTTCCCCTGTTTAGCATGGTGCTTTAGTGCTTGATTCTGCCATTCTTATGCACCTTGAGTAGTATTCCCCCCCCCCCCCATGTACTTATCGCCTACACCACCACTGACTTGGACTCTCGCTACACCCCATGGGTGGAGTACCCAAACACACTTATACACCGATGCTTTAAAAAACTCCCACACCCCAATCTGGATCTATGCTGGATATGTGATATGCATGTGCCTTGTAAACCCTGTACCTGTTACCTACAATCACCCATAACCCCAGCCTGACTCCAGATGTCCAGTATTTTACCTATCAATCTGTGCATGTTTTCATGTCTAACATTAGCTTTAATAAAAATTCTAACTCTGAGCAGCCCCACTGATTTCAGTGACACTACTTGTGGAACTACTCATTGTAAGTAAAGATGGCTGAATCACACCTCAAAGCAACAGGCTAACAGAGGCATCCTGGCAGCAGGGCATTCTGGGAAATTTGGTGTGCTCATTTCTGTCCAAGAGTTACAAGGTGGACGTGTGGTTCTGAACTACCCTCAGATCCTTTGCTCTTATGGGCTGCAGTGGGATGACAACTCTTTACAGAAAATTGTACCCTGCTTTTTTGATTAATAAGGTTAAAATTGGGGGAGGCAGAGGAAAGCACGGTGCCTTCTGATGAATGTACAGCACTCAGCATAATGGGGCCCTGATCATGACTGGGGCCCACTGAGCAGGACTGTAACACAAACAAGAGTGATAATAATAAACAATGAAACTTTTAAGTAGCTGTTAGCAGTTCTACATAGAAGAATCTCTCTCTCTAATGAAAATTAAGTGACCTTCCTTGTGTTCTGCTCTGAAAGACTCCAGAGCCTTGACTGACTGGGGAAGGAGGTCAGGGCTTTCATCTGCTCCAATCACTCTCGGGTACTTTGGTATGGAATCCTGTCTTTGGCCTCCAAATGTGAAGTCCCTCTGGATTGGGATTGAAAAAACTTCAGTCAGTTCCCAAACTACACTATTCTGGGACCATAGCGTGGGATCAGACACCTGGTTCCATGTTTAACCCAGCAGTTGCTGTTTAAAAAGCTCCAGTCTCTTGAAAACAGGTTCAGAGGGCACACTGGGGTCATGGGGTCAGTGCAGGGGCCTTTGCCCTCCAGACATGTGTTCATAGCTCAGGTCAGGACACAAATCCCAGCTGATGGAGCTCAGCCACTAGTGGACGCTCTCCTGAGGTCACAGGGTTTGGAGTGATACCTTATCCAGTTGTCTCTCTACCTGCTCTTGAGCACTCTGGGGAGAGTCTCCATGATGGAAGAAGAAACTCCCTCTTTCTCTATCTTGTGCACCAGGGGCAAAACTAGAGCATAGAAAGAAGGTACGTCTGTCTCTCACAGGACCTAATGGCCTGCTTCAACAGGGACTCTTGGAGAATCATTATTTTGTTTCCTATATCCAAGTTTAGAGCCCCGATTTTCATTTACACTGCATCCCCTTTACGCCACTCTGTCAGTGTAAAGGGGCTTGAAAGTGAGTGGCCCCTCTACCCTGCCAGAGGAATGTAAATGAGAATCAACCATTAGATCTTTGACACGTTCACCATGTTATGATGGAGAAGGCAGGTAGCTGCAAGCAAGGGTGTCATTGATCTTTGGGCAATCACACACTTCAGTGAGGCTGATGGGTAAGCACCCTTCATTCTGGATAAAGAAAATAAGCATTTAAGCACCTATATGAAGTAAAATAGCTGAAACAATAAATCCCATCGCCTAAAGCACTGGCCACATGAAAGGTCTGAACAAGAACTCAGGTAGGATCAGAGGAGTTTCCATAGGGACTGATTGCAAAATAGGTGTTGGGGCATTGACTGGATTGCAGCTGTGTGTGTTGGAAGCAGACAGCAAGAGAAGCAGTGTGATTGCAGCCCTGGGAGGAAATCAAAAGAGTTTCTTCTCAGCAAAGTACTGGCTGGAAAGATAGGCTGAGAAATTTTGAGCAGGGGAACTGCCTCCTTTTGTTTGTTCCCACTGTGCACAGGGAAGCAGAACTTTGCACACACTTTGTGAATAAACAGGATTGAACAAAGAGATACCTGACTCCCATAATCAATTTCTCCTCCTAATGGAAACATCCTAGCAAGGCCTCCAAATTGACTCACCACTCAGCTGAAGAGGCAACAATAAGATTCTGGAAGTGCGTTAATTTGAGGAATAGTAAGGAAAGATATGGGACAAACTATGCTAGCTTCTCCTGAACTTGGGAGAGTGATTTTCCTATTCCTTGATCTATTTATATTTTTCAAAATAATTCAATCAAATAATAAGTGACGAAGAGAAACATGCAGGACTCAGCGATAATACTGAACACTCTGCTCAGGAATTGACATTAGAAATCCTTCATAACAGGTACTCACTCAACTTTGCTGCTATTGTTTTAATGCTGGGTTCAGACATCTGCAAGTGTTAACCAGCATCAAAGGGGTTACACCGATAACCGCAGAAGGAAGTGAACTCAGTGACTTGTGGCAACAGACAGTTTGGTAAACCAGAGAATTTGCCTTCTGAGTCAGTGTCAATTCTAGCTAATTGTGATCTATAAACATAGATCAACTTCCGCCTTCTTTTCCCCTCTTTTTGCAGCACTACAGCCAAGTACTTCTCAGGCACCTCTATGCCAGCAGGACTGGATTAGCTCCGATGGCCATGCCCCTTAGTTCTTTAAATCATCCCCTCTACAGCCTCATCCACTCTGGAGAATGCTCTTTTTTTGCTAACTCGACAACATAAGAATTACCCCCTCAGTATTACACCTGCATTTCCAAACTAAGTCTACACTGGGGGGAGGGGGGGAGGGGGGGATGGGAATGGACCTAAAATACGCAACTTCAGCTATGGGGATAGTGAGCACCAGCTTCCTCATTTGACTGTCAAATGGAGGGGATGGGAGCTGATGGTTAGAAGTCCTGGGCCCAGAAGGCAGGGATAAAGCTATCCTGGGGTGCTACCATGCCTTAACCCCTGAGGTTACCTACCTTGTAGAGTGAGGCTTTAGTACAGCTGGTACTCTCCAGAAAACCTTAGAAAGCATCTAGACTTCAAATCTCCAAACCTTTGGTCCACCAGTCACCAGTTCTATCCATTACCCACACTATCATCCCTTGTAATGACTCCATTGTCTTAGGGCTCATCTAAACTTACAGCATTGTAGTGCGTAGTGAAGACTATCTGCGCTGACAGAAGAACTTCTCTGGTTGTTAGTTAACCCATCTCCTGAGAGGCAGTAGCTATTTGGATGGGAGAAGCCTTCCTGTTGACAGTGCTGTCTACATCAGGAGTTAGGTTCGCATAACTATCTCACTCGGGTGTGGATTTTGGTAGGGTAGACCAAGCATTCCTCTTCCCCTTGCCCTTAAGTCAAGTGCAGAAAGGAAGATCTCTGCATTTTTCCCTTTGTACCTTTCATGGTTTAACCTCCCATTTAGACCGTTGCTCCTTGAGCCTTGGCTTTTAACATGATTTTTCCAGTCTCCTTTCCTGTTAAACCAAACTTCCAGCAAGTTGGTGCAGGATTTGGGCCATACCCAAGAAAAACACACAGATATGAACTCCACTAGAGTTATAGTGATGGTGCTGAAATCAGATATACCATACTGCTCCTGGAGCAAAAAGGATGAAAGAGACAGTCATATTCCATGCTGTAATTCATCCGGCTGGGATCCTAAGATCTCCAGCTGCTTGGAATACCAGTAGCTCCACTCTAAATGTTATTGTCCACTAGTGACAAATCAGACATCAGCCTTCAGTGTTAAAATGAACCCCTAGCTACACACAGCCAATGTGAGTCACTGTATAGGAACTTGCATAATAACATTCCCAGTGCAACCAAAAATTAAGTTTCCTTTTCACAAAGTCCTCCCCAGAAGATGGGGGTAACTAGGTCATCTTATATCAAGGAGGATTTTGAGGGGGTATATTTTATAGATGTTTATACAGCAGGAGCAAGGGCCAGATTCATTCCTGGCATAGCGGAACAGAATTACATTAGCATTGATAACGAGTGGTGGGAGACGGAAGTTGGAAAATGAACCTCCTACAGGTCTAGTTACCGCTAACAGGCCAGGTTCCCAGCTAGGAGTAAGTTCCACTGACTCCAGCACAGGTTTGCTGATTTGCACCAGCTCAGAATCAGCCTGCCCTCCCCTCCAGCCCTTTACAAATATTTTTTAAATGACACAAAACACGGAAGGGGAAACAAGGAACAATTTTCTGTTGAAAGCACAAATGGTTTCTGCTTTAGCTTCTACACAGGCTCCACGTGCATCTAGGTTGTTTTTTGTTTCCCTGCAGTGCTCAAAAATATTCCGGGAACAACCGCTGACCAAACAAGACCTTATGTCCTAAATAAGCACCTGAGAATGGATAGTGGCAACCTTCAGGAAATTATGGAAGATGCACAAGATGCAACCCCCCTCACAGGATACATGCACAGATGACTTCTAGGGCGGAGGGAGCTGGGCAAAGCAGAACAGTGGTGAAAAGCTACTTGAAATAGGCCCCAAACTTCATGATGCTGAACCACAGCGTAAAGCCACACACAAAGATAAACTGCTCCTGTGCTTATATATCCTCTGTATCAACTTGTAAAAAAAATCTCTAAAGGCCAACTGTTTCGCAGATCAAATATCTTCACAGTTAGTTTGATGCCCTTTGCCATTCTGGCTGGAGGGAGAATTAGATTTTCATTTCAGGGATGTGTGTCATTCATGCTCTGCATTCATTAATAGCACTAGAACTGTTGAAGATTGGAAGTCAAGCCCATTAGTGAGGAAGGATGGTCCAGGAGTAAGGACTGGTATTAACACCCAGGTTCAATTCACACTCTGCTGGACCTCATGTGTGATCTGTTCCATTCTATATAGACTCTTCTACTATGCCCATCATTGTAGTGTCAGAGTCACTTAGTCTTAGACATTAGCTCACTTAGACATTGTAGTGTCAAATCACTTAGTCTCTCAGTGCCTCATTTGTAAAATGGGATTAAGGGTTTCCTGCCTCACAGGAATGCTGTGAGAATAAATACAGTAGAGACAGTGAGCTGCTCAGACACTATAGTAATAGAAGCCATATAACTAGCTTAGAGAATGTTAAAAGCAGGAGTCCTCTAACACCTGAGCAAGTCTCCCAACCAGCAGCTATAATAAGCTATTATCCTTTTATATAGACCAGCCACTAGAGGGGAACAAAGACCTGCATTCTACTAGAGTGTGTTATATGGGAACTTCATATATAAATATTCAACTGAGCTAATATCTGCGGCAAATATATACATTCAGTCATTAGCACTAAAATTCCTTCTTAGTTCCTTCCTTCCTACAATTCAAAAACAGGTAAAGAGCAAACAAGCATGTCAATTATTCATTGGAATTTAGAGGCCAAATACATCCCTTTGTATCTAGTTACAAAGAGTTGCCTTTCCTCTAAAGTTGATGTGCTTTGGCATTATTGAAAGCACAACATGAGAAAGTGAGAAGGGACCAATGAGACTATCCGATGAAATGGTCTGTAACCGAAAGCAATTACTCAGAGACTGCTCAAGATATACAAAAGTATCTTAGTGCTGCAAAAAGTGTCTTGGTCTCTTGACACAAACAAAAATTTCTGGTGCAGTCACCTGAAGTAGCAGCCACAGGGAAAGTGACAGATGTGTAAGGAATTTAACCAACAGGCACATATAAAATTCTGTGATGCAAACTCTCACCAGTTCATCACAGACTCCTGGTTATTGCTCTGAAATTGACCTGCTCATAAACTTCAGTACTTTAAAGTCTTCTCCCTCCATTCCACATTTTCTCCCATTGCAGAAATTCCTTTCAGGGCACAGCTTTTTGTAAGCAATGCTTGTAAAGTACAGAAAGGCAAGTTCTGCTCTGGTTTGTGTTTCATGAGCAATAAGCAATGCTAGGGTGAGAAAGTGTTGTAGGAGAGAGATCTTTATGCATTATGTCGAGGGTCTACAATTTGAGGGAGCTGCCTGGCTTTCGATTACATTCCTAGGCACCCTGGTGTCTGACTGAATTAGACCCCTCCTGAAATCTGACTTTTTCTCCAGTTCCACTCACCACACTACTATTTGCAGTTACACGAAGATCACTTAAAGTAACATGTTCGAAAACTTATTGTGAAATCACTATGATTACAGCTCCCTGATTCTTTGCCCCAGCATGGGGCAGAACAGCTTGGGGGTGAATCTAACTTGCACCAGCGGAGTACGCTGAGGTGCCTGTTGTAATTAGTGAAATAAATATGTCATCAGTTTAACCCTCTTTCACCTTGTTCTGACACAACATAGGTCATATTACACTTTGTACTTCCTTGTGTGATTAGCATTTACTGTATCACACTTTGCACTCTGTCTCGGGCTTACATAAGATTCCTGCACTGTATGAGAGTACAACTTTATTTATTTTAGAATTGTTTTTTTGATTAGCTGGCACTCACATTCCAGAGGAGGTATCCTTTCCAGGACAGAAATTTTCCCAAGCATTTAAGAACACTAATCTAGCACTACAAATACTACTCTTGAATTTCCACTGCTTTGAAACACAACCTCCCCCCCCCCCGCTTTTAAATTGTTTTGAGAGATTTCCAAGCCCAAGAGAGCCTTCAATGGGAAAAGTTATCACCTCTGGATGGAGCCCATGGATTTCATAACGCAATACTTCCTCAGGAGATGGATTTTGTTTTTAGTGGTGCTTTTAGGAATATTATGGATGTGCTGGCAATTTGTAAACTATATTATCTGCTTTATATCCCATAGAAACCTTCCACATCAATTTCCAGAGTTTTGTTACTAGATTATATATAGAATTTATCGAGTTGTTCCTATGATGCTGCATTTATTTAAGCCTGAATTTCACAAACTATTAATTACGTATCATAGGGCTGGTCTTCACTACCCGCCGGATTGGCGGGTAGCGATTGATCTGTTAGCGATCGATTTCTCGCGTCTGGTGAAGATGCGAGAAATCGATCGCTCGCAGCGCCCCCGTCGACTCTGGAACTCCAGCTTGCTGGGAGGCGCAAGCTGGAGTCGTCGGGGGAGTGCGCCTCCGCCTGCTGCCGCCGTGAGGATGGCAGGTAAGTTGGCTGCAGATACGCAAACTTCAGCTACGTGATTTACGTAGCTGAAGTTGCGTATCTGCAGTCGATCCCCCCCGTAGTGAAGACCAGCCCATAGAATATCAGGGCTGGAAGGGACCTCAGGAGATTATCTAGTCCAACCCCCTGCTCAAAGCAGGACCAATCCCCAATTAAATCATCCAACAGATTTTTATCCCTTATCCTTAAATGGCCCCCTCAAGGATTGAACTCACAATACTGGGTTTAGCAGGCCAATGCTCAAACCACTGAGCTGTCCCCTCTCGCCTTTATATGCCCCTCTCCCCTCCCCCATAACAGAGTATCTGAGCATGTCAGTCTTTAATGTACCTACCTTTACATTGCTGCTGCGAGGTAAGGAAGTTTCTGAGGCACTGATAGGCTTAATGCCTGGCCTCAGGTTACACAAGAAGACTGGTGGAGCAAAGACTTGAATTTAGGTCTTCTAAATCCTAGGTGAGTGTCTTAATCCCTGGACTATCCTTCCACTTCTTACAGCAGTGCCAAGCAGCCCCAGTATGGGAGGTACTCTATGCACATACAGGAAAAGACAGCCCATGCCAACAAGATTTTACAATCTCAATAAACAAAGGACGGGTTATTATTCCCATTTTACAGGTCGAGACCTGAGATGCACAGAGACTGAGTTGTCCATGGTCACACAGTGATATGTGGCAGAGACGCTTTAATCGCAATATCATCCTTCCTCACATGGTTTGTGGGACCTCCCCAAAAGCGGGTCTCCAGGCAGGTCAGGGATTTTCCATTATAAACATTTAAACATGAGAATTTTCTAGTGATCCCCTTGGGAAAGTCAACATTACCTACAGTTAGCACATAGGACTATCTGAGATATTTCCTGCTTCGCTCACACTGAAGTAACATGGTACCAGATGGTACATGCTGAGCACGTTATCGCTTCAGTTCTGGAAGATGAGCATATGCTACAAGTACGTAGTCTAAGAGCTTGACAGCCTGTTTGTTGAACCAGTTAGGGGATATTAGCAGCAGGTGAACACATGTTAGCACTGCAGTTGTTACCCTTCACCCCATTGTAATGAAAGGATCCTTTTAGATTCATAACCATTACTCTTGCTACTCCACTCATCCGCTTGCTTTCCAGTGTGTCTTCCCCTCCTTGTTTTAACTTTTTTGGATGCTTTTTAACTTGGGTCTCCCACGCTGCAGGAGAGTGCGGTATCCCATCCTATAGCATAGCCTGGTTTGGCCTTTCTCACTCACTCTTACTGAGGCTGTTGCACTTTGTATACATAATTATACAGTCATTGGGCCAGAGAGAGGGAGTGACTTTATAGCCAGGCAGATAGCACACTCTCCTGCAATGTAAGAAACCTAAGATCAAATTCCTGTTCCAATTATTATTGAATTATACGTCAGGCAGAGGGGAGTCCTGAACGCAGGTTTCCCATACACCAGGTGAGTGCCTGCACCACTGGGATAAAACTTATACATAGGCTTAGAAGAATTCAATTTTTATAACTCTGATGGATAATATCAATGGTTATTTTAAAGCCTATTAAAGATTTTTTTATTGATTTAAATTTTTCACAGTTGTGCAAAAATTATGGGTTTTAAGCTTGTTTTTAATTTGTATCAATTTAAATTTGTGGGAAATTATGGCATGTGTGTTGCACAATATTTCTTTAATATCAGCAGACACAGATTCAACAAGTTAAAGCTTTATGACTGTTCAAACACAACTTCACATGTCTCAACATACAAAAAGAAATCTCTTCAAATCAGAACTCTAATGAGTTCTCAAGCAGTATATTTCTCACTTTGCCTCTTAGAAATTTCAATTATTACAGATGGAAATATTTTTATGTCAGTTTATTGGGTAGTATGGTGAAATTGACATTTACTGACAAAAATCTAACTCTTCCAAACCTGCTTATAAGGAAGACACTACCTTCTCCTCCAATCCCTTCCCCACTCTGAATCTAGTCCCTTATGAACTCCTAGAAATAAAATGTTTTGTGTCAAATGAAATATTTGTTCAATTCAGTTCACCTACATATTTTTCAGAATCTTCAAATTCAGTTAAACCTGAGCCAAAATATTAATCGTTTCCCCCCCCATTTTTGGGAATGCCAGAGAACTGAAACAGCAATTAGTAGCACCGCTCTATTTGAAACAATGATATCAACTATTATTTTAAAGAACACGTCAGGCTGGTGAGAGCTGGTACGAAGGGCAGAGGGGCAACTTACAGCTTTCAGGATCCCTACTGCGTCCTGTGGAAGCCAGGTTGGGTAAGCAACTTCATCATTCAGAATGGCTTCAAAGAGGTCATCTTCATTCTCCGCCTCAAAAGGGGCGTGGCCACATAGCATCTCGTACAGCAGCACCCCCATAGCCCACCAGTCTACATCAGGACCATAAAGCATCTCCTGCAGAATCTACAATGGGGATGGGGAAGAGGGATAAATATTAGTCACTGGGCTGAACCACTGTTTTTCTAAGTGGGGGAGAAAATGGATCATGGGAATATTAATGTGAACAAAACATGTCACCGTGTATTAACTAAGGGTACTCTGTTCTGTGCTTGCCATTCCTCCTCTGTCAGAGCCCCTCTGTGATGCGCATGCCCAGCTGGCAACCCATTGATTTACATCTCCAATAAACAAGGGGTCTGCCAGTTGTACTCACTTACCAGACGTGCTTAGGAACAGACTCTTTAAAATAATGTGCCAAGCAAGAGCTGAAGCGTTTTTCAGTCAAACTGTTGTGAGGTGGATCAGCTGGGTCTGTGGCTTGAGCCTCTTCATTCCCCTTTGCCTCCCAGAAGGAAAGGCTTACATGGCTCCAAAAACACATTTCCAGCTCGAGAAGGGAAAGGGTATGAGAGCAAAAGAAGGCAAGACTGTGAGGAGTGGGGTAGAGGAAGTATGATCACAGAACAGAAATCCAGCAGCGTTATGGAAGCCCCTACAGGACTCGGCAGGGTCTGGAGGGAAGGTGCTTCTTAAACCTGTGTTTATTCATTTTAAAATTGGACAGATGAATGACAGGGGCAGGGGAAACAGACAGAGGTGGATAAGGGAGTTGAGGGATGAAGGAGACAGCAGCCTGCTTTCAACCACACTGGGGTGGTACCTGTGCCATTTGCTGTTACCAGTATTTTGGCAGCTACAATCTGGCATCCATATTTTTCAAGATGCATTTTCTTTTCCCCCAGTGGAGCTGATGGCCCCATGTCAGCCCATAACAACTTGCAGATTTGTTTAGCCTTCACTTGCCCATGGGGCTGTAAATCTCAGTGTGCTTCCGAGACCAAACTTTCCAACTGTTAGTCCCATAAAATGCAGCCAAATTAAGTGGAGAACTCAACGTGTTGCTTTTAAACCAGACCTACTAACAGCTCAATGGATTTTCCAGTGAAGAAGGGTTTCCTGTACCTCTGGAGCAATGTAGTCCGGTGTGCCACAAAACGTTGCTGTAGTAATTCCATTGCGAATCCCCTCTTTGCACATGCCAAAATCTGCCAACTTGCAGTGGCCCTCGTGATCCAGTAACACGTTATCCAGCTTCAAATCCCTGCAACAACAACAATTATTATTGTTCTTATTTCCATTGCTGCATACTGGGAGCTGTACAAACCCAAACGAAGACACCGTCCCTACTCTCCAGAGCTTAAAATAAAACCCAAACACATCATCGCTAGACCCGGCAGCCAACTACACCATCATCTTTTGAAAAAACAAAACGGTGTGCATGAATTTGGCACTTGCGGAAGGGAGGAACTAATAATGTTGGGTTGAGCAAGATTTAATGTGGTCAGGTTTTGTCTGAACTTCCCCACATGGCTTTCCCAAGGCACCACAAGTCTGACCAGCAGAACCCCCTGCTAATTCCGTTTTGAGATGCCTTTGAGCAGAGTATTGTTCTACATACACAGCGGCCTAAATGTTTTTAGTTGCACTGATTTCAGTGAGGTTGCATGGGTGTATCCAAGAGGAGGATTTGCTGCCAAGAATCCTGTTGTTATTTATGTTTTCTTATCCTATCTCCATGTTATTGTCAAAATATCCAGTGGCTGCTCCCAATAGGAACATAGGAAATATGCACTTTCCAGTACACCACCTATCCTTCTATCAGGATGGAAGCCATAGTTTAAATTAAATCCAAGTAACAGAGAATCTAGAGGATCAAGCAGTGTTGGAAGCTTTTCAGCAGTTTGACCTTGAGTTGGCCTCAGGGAATATTCCAGTGTCAAATGCAGTCAGGAGCACGGCCAGATAGCACTGCAGCCATCTGCAGATCCAGGCAATGCTTTCCTAAAAATATACTCCAGCTCTTGGCATCTGGCCCCTTCAGCTGTCAAGCTTATCCTGCGCACACTCGCAGATGCGGGAAAGCAACCACTGTCAGAGAGCTGCCCCAGTGACATTATCATCAACAGCAGGACGCCACGATACATGATAGGAATGGGCTCTGTTTCCGCTTCCTGGGTTTTGGGGAAAAGATAATGTAGCGTGGCCTCTCAAACATATTCTGCTTGCCAAGCATTCTGTCAGATAAGCCAGTGCCTTCCTGGTGTTGTACAACCCAATGTTCTGGTTTGCTCCCACAGCAGACACACCAGCTCTGAGCTGGACAGATTCTGGATATCTAATGTAGGTGCTCATATGGCCCCCATTGCCATGGCATCTGGGCACCTCACAGCACTCCAAGGAGGTGCAGGGCTATTCCCCCGATTTTACCCAGGCACAGAGAGACTAAGGCACAGGAAGCCTAAGTCAGAGAAGGGCCAAGATCGACCTTAGGTCGCCGGCTAGCAATCTAACCACTGGGCCACCATTCTTCTCTACTACTACAGTCTCCTGAAAATGAGAAGGCCAGTTATCCCACACTACCTCAGAAGTCCTATAACCAGAACCACCACAGGAAACATCTCTTAAACTAGTGTTGGGCCACAATAACGTTTATTATTATTTCTATTACAGTGGAGCAATTGGCCTTGCTGTGCTAGGCAACCGTGTTAGTACGAGTCAGGCCAAAGAGCTTACAAATAGAAAAGAGAGTGGGAGAAAGGAAAAATTATCCCTACTTGGCTGATGGGGCATTGTGGTGCAGAAAGATTAAGTCACTTGCCCAAGGTCACCAGAGCCAGGAATCAAGAATCAGAGAGGTAGCCGTGTTAGTCTGGAATAGCAGAGGTAACAAAGAGTCCTGTGGCACCTTAAAGACTAACTAAAGTATTGGAGCATAAGCTTTCGTGGGCTAATACCCACTTCGTCGGATGCAAGCAGTGGACTGTCTGCAAGTCCACTGCTTGCATCCGACAAAGTGGGTATTAGCCCACGAAAGCTTATGCTTCAAAACTTGATAGTTAGTCTTTAAGGTGCCACAGGACTCTTTGTTGCCAGAGCCAGGAATGAACCCTGATCTCCTGAGTTACATTGCAACATTTGCTCCGGATGGGATGTGAGCAAGTGGCTGAGTTTTTCTTTTTAAAATGAAAAATGGTCATAAAGCCTTATGGGCCAAAACCAACCCTGGAAGGGATTAGGAGGACCGAGGGAGAGAGAGACACATTACGTGCGTTGGTTCATGACAACCTTGCAGTGTGGCTTAAAGAGTGGTTTACAGTTAGAGCGCCTGGAATTCTGCCATGCATTACTGGCACATCAGGAAACATCTCCAAGCATAAAGTCAAGCCCTGTTTTCCAGAAGTTTGCAGGAAAGTGGCTGAAACAGCAGATTATTCTTTATATCCAGTAAAATCCTTGTTGGTTTTAGGCTTGGAGGCCACTACAAATATGCAGGTGGGCAAGGTTTATTTTTGATGAATAGGCGAGTGCCCTGGAGATACCCCAAATAAAATTCAAGTGGTTGTAGATTCACTATTTACTATGTTTCTTGGAAACGGCTTGAATGGAAACTCTCTATTTAGGTTCAGGCAAGACAGATACATGAGAAAGGGAGGGTTAACTGGGTGATGCAATATGATCATTGGAGCACCAATATGAAAGGAGCATTTGCAGGTGCAAGCTCATTGTGTCCCCCAAAGGAATCTCTGTTTGTATAATTCCCATTAAATTTAAACCAGCTGCTGCCCACTCACGTTCTGGAAGCAAGTACAGTTTTAAGTTAACCTCACCAAGGCTAAGTTCCAGCCAGTGGGTTTCTCAGGCTTGCATATTAGTCCTGTTGTTAACATCTGCCCCACACTGTGACAAGGTGGACATTTGCACCTACTGGCATATTTTTAAGTGATGTGAAATCTAAAGCTCACATTTTATTATTTCACGTGGCCCAGAATGGGGTATTAATTGAGCCTTGATTGGTCACAAGATGCTCCAAGTTTGGCTCCCAATATAGGATATGCCAAAGAGGGTTTATTTCACTCTTCACTAACCCTGTCCGCAGTCAGTGGTTTTCTCAAGTGATGTCAATGGTATTAATCTGTATACTTGCTGCTTTGCATTCACTGGTCCTGCGGTTCTTTATGCCAAATGAACCAATGAGGTCATATTAAAAAAACAGACAGGATTCTAAAGATTTATAAGACGCTCTTCAGTTCAGCAGCAAGAACTCCAGGAAGCTGATGAAACTGGAAAGTAGCCCACTCACAAAGCCCAAACCTCCCTCAGATTACCTTAATGCTTGCATTTTCCAGTCAACATTTTTAGTGGTGCCATGCAGCAATAAAGGGAGGGATATTTTCAAAGGTCATTGTGCAGTGGTTATGCTGTTATTCTGAGGTCATTAGGTAGCTCTGATGCAATCCTTTCGCAGGCAAACTCCCACTGGAATAAGGACTCCGTGCGTACTAAGGAATGAAGCATTTGTCTCTACATGTAGTTACAGTGTGTCACTTTAACACATCCTTTTATTTTAGGCACAGAAGAAGTGATAAAAAGGGAGCTGTTCTAGCCTCTTGCATCAGAACATGTGCGTTTGCTATGTTGGCATTTTAAAGATCAAAATTTTTCCAGAAAAAACATGCAACTTGCCTGGTCCTCTCTGCAATATTTGCACATTTTGGCTCTCTCTGCATGATTGGGAATTTTGCCATTGATGTCAATGGGAGCAGGCACATGCCTTTTAGGCGTGCATGCTGAGGAGTCTGGGTAAAGTCGGGTAGTTCAAAAGGAGGTAACTGCACTATCGCTACCTTTGCTCCCACTGAGCAGTACTTTACTCTGAATGTGGTCACAGGGTCTACTTGCACTCCACTTGAATGGACGAGCAGAATCTGGCCCAATATTTGTACAGATCTCATCTTGTCCTATAACACGTCAAAGGGCTTGAGCCAAAGCCTACTCAGGTACATGGAAAAACTCCCTTTGGGCTTTGGATCAGGCCTCAAGTGATCTTTTACCCTATGGTATTTTACTAATGGTATTTGCAAACCCATAACTGGAAATCATGGAGAAGTCATTATTGAGTAATAATTTTTTTGAAAGGAAAATCTTCCAGATTTTTCCAGTAACAAGGCATGCATGTGGCCATGCATATTTCTATAACCAGGAATTACCTATCACACTGCATCATGAGAATGCTTTTCAAATTTCCAGAGTACCAGTAAAGCTGAGCAAGCATCAGCAAACAGAAGCAAATGGTGTCTAAGAAAGATTTCTGCATCTATTATGCTGGAATGCATATAGAAAAAACAGTCTGAGCCGCTGTTCTTTTTGTCAATGTTACCACATCAGTAGGTTTAGAGAGAGATCAAAATCACAAATGGAAAACCAGGGTATTGGTTTTTGAAAAAGGAAGCCACAAAATGAAGATGAGAAATAGATCCAACTGTTTTTAACATGAGAAAAACAGCTTGAAAAGTTTCCGGTCTGAAATTATCACTATCTTTCAGCTTTGGATGCTTGCTCTAAATCTACTGTTGTGGAACTTTAAAGGGAAAATCAGCAGAGCCAAAACAATTCTGTAGTGATAAACAGTACATATGTGTCAAGAATCAGAGAGGTAGCCGTGTTAGTCTGGAATAGCAGAGGTAACAAAATCCTGTGGCACCTTAAAGACCTAACTATAAAGTTTTGAAGCATGAGCTTTCGTGGGCTAATACCCACTTCGTCGGATGCTTGCACTTCCACCCACTTCCACTTGCACCCACTTCCACTGCTTGCATCCGACGAAGTGGGTATTAGCCCACGAAAGCTTATGCTTCAAAACTTTATAGTACATATGTGGTACATAGCGCTTAGAGAAGGAACACTTTCTTTTTGTCACACAGACAAATGGAATACTGAAGGTGACATTAGGTTGATTAGCTAAAGAAATCCAGGACCCATACTGCCATTTATGGCCATAGTATTCTTGCCTGGCCCAAGTTTAGAAGGTTGGAATTGTTTTATAGCTCTGTGCTTCCAGAACATGACCCCAAAACCTTGTCAGGATTTAACTTCAGCCTTCTCTGCTACTTTCCCTTATTTAAAATATGAAACAATGGATATTGTCGGTCTGTGCACAGTCTTCCTGATCTTTAAAAATGATGTATCAAAATAAAGCTTTCAGTCTGCAAAACACCAACCCCCAGTTTTCTAGATAAATGTTCTATTTGTTGGCTGAATGAAATACTCTATCTAGTTTCCAAGTGGTTGTTAAAAGCCCCTGTAGTGTAGGAGCAAATTGTTTCAGATGACTAGTGCACTAAATGTGATGGCTAGTCCAACAAAACTATGGAACACAAAATGGTTTGCAACTTTAAATATAATAAAACCAGAATGAAATAAAGGATGAGTCTTCATGGAGTGTCATGGCTCCTTAAAAATAAACACAACTTAGAAAAAAGGAGTTAAATGTAATGATGTGTACATTAAACAATGTAAAGATTGTCAGTGAAATGCCAAGTTTGTTGTAGCGATAGACAGCCATTTTGAAATGCTTGCCAGACCCTAGGATAAAGGAACGGGGAACATTATGTGAAGGTTACAACCTAGACCCCCACATTTCTCCTGAATACTGGCATAGATTTAATACACAATCAAGTCAGAGAGTCAAAGCCAGACCTTGTATAAGTGAGTTTAACTCCATATACCAGCCCTCAAGTAGAGCCAGATGATGGCAAGTAGCTACTTGCTCCTGACAGAGTCTGGGTGGAGCTGGGAGGAGGGAGAGAAGGCCCTTGGGGAAGGACTGTCCCTCAGGAAACATTCCCTGTGCAACTCCTCCAATTCCTTGGGATTGTACAGCCAGCTCCCCCACAGCACAGCATGTCAGCTTCAGAGGCCGGCGCTGGGAAAGTAGCAGGTGATGGGGGGGAGGGGAGACAAGGGAGCCATGGGATTGCCCCATCTTTTCTCCATCCCCTCTTTGCTGTATTTTATGCCCTCAGGAGTGCCTGGAAGGACCTAGCCCTTGTGTTGGGAAAGAGAGGGGTATGTGAGTGTGAGACACACAGAGAGAAAAGACCTAGGGACCATCAGGTTTATGTTGTTTTATGTACCTAATGGGATAAATCTGATTTAGCTTTAGTTCCTGCTTTGTCTGATGAGCTATCAAACAGTATCTTCAGGTGTAGAAATATTGTTATTCCATGTAATCTTAAAGCTAATTAGCACTTCGAGCACACAGATAAGTTTTTGTAAGTTGTTTCTCCAGGCCATGCAATGCCATTCACTTTTCAACAGATCTTGGATTGTCACTAGAACATAGGAGCTTCTGGCTCTCCGTTTTGCCCTCACATCACTTGATATCTGTAATTGTATCTGTAATTGTGTACCTGCAATATAACTACACAACAGCAAATGTAAGACCCAAAAAGCTTGGCTTCCCAGGATGGTGTTTACAAAGGCGCAATGCCCAAGACCCTGACTGCAGATATAATACATGAAGGGATGCAAACACTGATCAGACTTTTCCTGCTTCTGAGACCTTTCTGTATTCATTTTAAATCCCTGCTTCCACACCTCAGCCCCCTTTCAACAGTCTAATTGCTCAGAAGAACTTTCTAGGGAAGGTACCTATTTCTAACACAACTTCATTTTTACTGAGCCGAATGAGGCCTGATTCATCTCCCAATTAAATTTGAGTGGGTAGGATAGAAAATACAGCAACTGACAAAAAGCCTGGCACATCACAGTATATAATCACAAAGCTTCCTTGATGCTACTGGACCTGAGAGGTGCAGTACCAGTGGGGAGCGGTGGGTGTTCTATACCTTTCAGGATCAAGTCCACCAATAAAACCTGCACTCTTAATTATACCAATGGTGGCTATTAGCTGGTGTAATGACACTTTCAAAAAGTGGCCTTAAAAGACCTGAACTACACTGGTTTATGAAATTGAGCAGCAGAAAAACATTATTACTGAAGCACAGACGCTGATAGAGATTGCTACCTTAGGGAAACTCCAACGATGGTGCAATCCACCCTTACGTGCATATATAGCACTTTAGCACACATTTACTTGCTGCACTATTTCATTGTAATCTCCCCAGAAAAGAGAAAGAAAAGTTACACTGGAGGCATTTCCCAGAATTCTAGTGAAAACATTCGCTCATTTACTGTGCGTCAGAAAGCGACGGAAAAAAGTCGTTATTTCAAGTTCATGGTATGCATGCCGTAAACATCCTGTCTGGATCCTGAGCCACTGGACTGACAGCCTTGACCTGGAATTTGCTGGCCCAGGCAATGCCATTTACCCAACAGTGCTTCTATTTTATGCTTGCCAGAATAATTTTAAAAAAACAAAAAAAACCCACTTCATCCTCCTGCCTGAAATCTTCATAGTAGGTGCATGGTAAGCATCAGCATAAATGTACCAACAAGAGTAAGATGAAGATTCATGACTGATGGTGCCAAGAGAGAAAGAGGGAGAGAGAGATTAAGAAGCATTAGCTGGTTAGGTCACTGTAACTAAAATAAACCCACACTGAATCCTGGATAATTAAAATGAAATAACAATGAAACAGCACTTGTGCCAGCTGTACAACTGAGAGTGATGAGGTGGATGAATTACCTGACAAGATGAATGATTAATGAATAAGCCCAGTTATAACCAGTTGCCCAGTACCCATACACAGCCCACCTAGAAGTCCGTATCTGCTAAAAGGCCAGCCAGAGCTCCGTCCTGGTAGAATTAGAGCTGGTTTATTGAAAAGGATTCTGATGCACCGAGGGAGAGAGAAATGGCCCCTTTTTGCCTGAGCCTGCCATTTTGAAACTAGAGGATGGCTCTTTTTTCTGCCTGGTCACTAATCTCACAACTACCTGTGAAATCTACCTTCCCCAGGCCCAGAATAACAGAGGGAATATTTCATTTCTGGAAGAAGCAGAAAGCAGTTGGCAGAGTTGATCTGGATCATGTGTGCTGATTGCTGGGAACAGCTCAGACAGCAAACTAACCTGTACCAATATTTGTAATGCCTAATAGAGTTTTGTGGGGAAGGAGGAAATCCTGAACTGAACCTAACTGTCTGGCCAAACAAAGAGGTCTCTCCACACCCATAGAATATACACCTGCAGTCCTCACTTCCCCTGCCCACTCAAATCAGCGCAAAGACTTCCATTGACCCTGGTGGGCTTGGATCAGCCCCTTAAACAAGAACACCCAAACATTACCGAGGTTCTGATACAGCTATAAAGACTTCAGAGAGACAAAGTGGGCGAGGTAATACTTTTATTGGACCAACATCTGTTGATGAAAGAGACAAGCATTCCAGTTACACAAAGCTCTTCTTCAGACCTTCCTCAGTGCTAAAGAAAAGCTCTGTGTAAGCTCAAAAGTTTGTCTCTTTCAACAGAAGTTGGCCCAATAAAATAAATTACCTCATTCAATCTATTCTCTCTAATATCCTAGGACCTACACAGATACAACAACAGTGCAAGCTCTTAAGGCTTCAAGCTGTTTGGTAGCACTTCCTTTATTACCCCTTTCTATACAGCAGCAGGAAAGCAGATGGTAAATTATGGAATATTCTGGGTGGGATTTTCAAACATACTCAGCTTTGGCCTGTTTCCACTGAAGCCGATGAACTTTACTACTAACTTCAATATGTTCAGCGTAAGGCTAAAGACTCAGTATTTCTGAAAATCCTCCCTCCCCTTTGTGTATAGCTTCTGTTTACATTAGGAAGAACAGTCTCTAGGATACATTCTTTCTGGCTACAGAGCAACACACTGGGGGTATAATGCACTTATGATACGTCTACACAGCAAAACAAAACAAAAAACCCAATTGCCTCCCCAGAGGCAAGTTTCAGAGCTTGGGTTAACTGAGTCAGGCTTGTAGGGCTTGTGCTGTGAGGCTAAAACTAGCCGTGTAGACATTCAAGCTCGGCAGGTAGTGATCGATATATCGGGGATCGATTTATCGCGTCTTGTCATGACGTGATAAATCGATCCCCAAAGGCGCTCCCATCGACTCCGGAACTCCAGCTCGCCAAAAGGCACAAGGCAGAGTCGATGGGGGAGCCTGCTGCCGCCATGAGGATGGCAGGTAAGTCGGCCTAAGATGCGCCAACTTCAGCTACGTTATTCATGGAGCTGAAGTTGCGTATCTTAGGTCGACCTCCCCCGACCCCCCCACAGTGTAGACCATGCCTAAGACTGAGGAAGCTGTGACTAAACAAAATACAAGACAAAACAAGAAAACTTCCCATCTCCTCTGAGCTTGCCACAGAAATTGCTTAAAATCCCTTAATGAACTTAAATGGAGATATATTTGTCAAAGCCTAGCAGATGGGATATTGTCCAACATTTTAGCTTCTCCTTTAACATGAATTATTATTGCTATTCACTCATTAATGGGGATTCACTCCAACCCCACGTGAAGTGCAAGTATCCCGGCTTTCTATGGGTGGAACAAAGTGAGATGAAATTCATCCCACCCACCAAACAGTGCCAGGACGCTGGGCTACTGTGCAGCCCATCCTACAGCTATAGGAATGCCTGCCCAGCTGCTCAGGCAACCCACACGGAGCTAGGTGTCAGCCCTCCAAAAATGCCACACAGAAAAGAGATGCCAGTCCTGAAGAGCCTTGATTCTCAATGCCACACCTATGAAGCAAAGCAGTGATGTCGGAGTCAGCACCAAGGGGACAGATTACATGGCAAAGGTGGTTTGAACAACTGGCTGTTTTAGAAACAGGTTAAATATGTATAATAAACAGGTGACTCATTCAATAGAACAAAGCTGTCTTGGCTGACCCTCCCTCCCCTTTGTAGGGATTGTAGTGGAGGTGGCTCTTGAAGCAGGACTCAATGAGGAGAGGGTGGTGTATGGGGAATGTATCTCTTTACCCTGACCATGATTTGTCTCTCTAGTAATAGGATCAGCAGATAGGGCCTATAAGGCAATACTGGAATTGGTGATTAACTATGGCATGCAGTGAAGATGGGGATTTTGAAGGTACCATCTATGAGTAACATACGCCTGCCTGCCAGCTCATCCTGAGTCAATAATTGCATGGTGGTTCTACTAGGTTCACATTTTTTCTCCTAGAACAAGACCTTTTTGATTAACAGAGGGTAACTGTGAAGGTCTATCACTCACTCTTCACCAGACTGAAACTGAGGGTCTACTGTTCTCAGACTAGACTATTTAAAACCAAGGAAGACCTAAGTGTCAGATGAATCCTTCTTCCATATAGCCCTCGGTTGAGGACATGCATTCAGGTGTTTGCATTGTGAGTCACTTTTCTTCACTCCAAAAATGTTTTATTTAAGCTTCTTTTAATCTATGGAGACAAGAAACAACAGGCAACAAGGAAAGAAATCTTTGCTGAGTGGTGTGACTGGCCAACACCTGTCAAAATCTGAGATTACGTATTCTACCCTCACACCTCCCCGATTTGCATAACCATAATGTAGACTTGCATAACCATAAACATTTCCTATTATAATCTGAGGTTTGTCTCAATCTTAAAACAAGATTTTTCAAAGCACTTTGGATCTATGGTTGTTTTAGGTACAATGATCCAGGTCAGATCTAAAACGCACTGTATTTCACTCATGTACTGATTAAAGTTTAATGCACAACACTCAGAAGTCCTATTTTTTCCATCATTCTCCCATCGCATTGCTGTGCTTCTGTACAAAGGCAACTGAACAATTCTTAAGTTCTGTATGCACAGGTATTGTCAGTAACAAGTACAACAAATTGAACACTCAAGTGTTGGCACAAATAATACCATTCATTTGTGTTTGCTGTTTTCAGACACACTCCTTTCAATAATAAAGTCAATGGCAACTAATCAAAGGCAATGGAAGCTATGGGACACCCTATAAAGACATTCAATGTGAAACATTTTTGCTTTTAGTGTATATTCTGGAGGTCATTCATTCCACCAAATAAGCTAATGAAGTATCTGAATTAGTAAGGGTAAGGAGCACTTGGCAAGAGGAAAGAATAGGGTGGTATTATGTTCCTGTCTCTGCATTTTGGACAAACACCACACATACACTTTTATGAAACCCATGCCTCTGCTCACAAGCAGAATCAACCACATTTCACAACACAATTGGCTCTCAAACTTTCCCCACATTAGATCTAATCTTAAACCAGAGATTCTCTCTTTCCCTCCCTGCCCCACACCTTGCCTGAGGCAATTATAATACCCAGTTTTCGCATAGCAATGTAATGGACACAAATGCATCATTTTGTCCTAAGCATTTTGGGCCAGTGCACTTTCACTGAGTGTCTAGAACTTCACAATCATTAGTACCAAATGGCCCTTTGTTATCTGAATCCCCATGAAGGGGTAGTTGGCCCCTTATAGGCAGTAGTGTCTAATGACCAGCCCTCCCTGCCACATGACAGGGTTTGAAACGGCATATGGATAGAGAGGAAACAGTCCTGGGAATGAGTGGTGCATGGGAGGAAATCCTGTCACTTAATCTTTAGGGGGCCAGGAGCACTGCAGAGAAGCCAGGCTCCCCTCTCACCCAACCGATTGGGAATGGGGGGACTAGTGTGTCATAGCAGACACCAGCAGAAGACTATCAAACTTTATGAGCCCGAGGACAAAGCCTGAGGAGAAGCTCCTTAATGTCCTAGAGCCTATAACTACAAACCAGCTACTGCAGGAGAGTTGGCATTCCTGGTTTAAAAGAAGGATAATAACTGTCGGCATTACTCTGCTCCAAGAGCAGGGCAGGGGGTTCCTGCCATAAGGAGACACACACAGGCTCAGAGGCAACCCTAAGGACTACAGAACTCAGAGAGTGAGCTTCAGAGAAACCCCAAAGGCCAGAAGAACTTTTTGTTTATTTGAGACTTTTGTTATGGACTATTTTGTACAAGGTGTGACAGACTGGTCTCTTACCCCTCTCAGGAACAGGCAGGAAAACCCTTCTTTGCTTCAAACAGTGCTCTTTAATTCACAGTGCAAGACCCCACCACCAATATATACAGCTTTGTACAGTCTTTCCGCATACAGCTCTTGATAGCTCAGCTCTACACAGCTTACAGCTTTACAGACTCTATATAGTCCAGCTCTTAACATGCAACTCTAAACAGTTCTAAACATACAGCTCTGACTAGCTCCAAACACACAGCTCTGAATAGCTCCAAACCACCACCACTGAATAGCTCCAACCACCACCACACTGGGCTTCCTTCCTGGGAGCCTTTTATCCCCCAGAGGAGGCT
This sequence comes from Sternotherus odoratus, assembly GCA_032164245.1. NCBI lineage: Eukaryota > Metazoa > Chordata > Testudines > Kinosternidae > Sternotherus > Sternotherus odoratus. The sequence continues at coordinate 11,887,727 of JAVMKO010000006.1, read as the reverse complement.
GCGAGGTGCAACCCATACCATTGATTGCCCTGCAAGCCAGGTGACTGATTAGGCTTCTGCACCGGGGGTTTGCAGAGGGCTTTTCTCCCTCTTAAAGGGGCGGCAGGCTGGGTCAAGCCCACCCTGCCACAAAGGTTTTATAAGAAACCAGCACCAAACAGGGTATTATAGAGGTATCAAGAGGACCCAAAGTGGAGTTACTGGCTTCCTGAGAGGGGAAACTGAGGAAGGGAGTGCCTGGGCACTCCAAAGCAATCCTGCCCTGTGACAGCTGTACTGCCCTAATCAAATCATTCTGAAGTTGGTTCTATCCCTCCCAAACCGAGCACTTTCAATCCCTCACAGTTTGGCTGTGTCAGCAAATAAGATCATGGTTGAATTTATTCCAAATAGAAAAAAAGCTAAAATTGGCATCTGGCAGCCAAGGGTAGCTTCTTTCTGTCCTTAGTTGCACCGTGGTAGCTGCAGCTCTTCCTGGCATTTCACTGGCAACTGTGCTGACATATATAGATGGAAAAACTAAATAGAGAACTAAGCAGCTACTGGTTTAATTTCTTCACCTTTAAAGAAAATGTTAAGATGCAAAATTGGCTCTGGCCAGCTGCTCAGACACCAAAAGGCCTCTTTTTAAAGAAAAAAAATATGCTGAAATAAATTGGTTAGTCTTTAAGGTGCCACAAATATTCCTCATTTTCTTTACAGATACAGACTAACACGGCTGCTAATCTTAAACCTTTTTTAAGAAGGTAGTTTTCAGATATATGAGGATGGCTGTTATTAATCCTTCGCATTCTGGTCTCCTCTCCAATGGTGTTGCTACACACTTTCCTTACCTACACCGACCTGTCACGTGTTTCTTCCTGTCTGTGTTACCTTGCATGCTGTTTGAGGCAGTGATTGTGCCTCATGTGATGTTTATAAAGCACCATACGTCTGTGTGTGACTCAATTTCCAAGCCCTTTGCACCTATTGTGAACTCCCTTTGTAGAGCAGATTGTGTAAATAGAGGCTTCCGGCTGGGAGGATTTTTAAGACAGGCATTTAAATATCTCAAACAATAAAATTTCGTAAGTTGCTCTGAGCCACACTTTGGGTGGGGTAGCGGCTTTCTCTGGGAATTTTCTGGAGTGAGGTACTACTCAAGGCGAGAAAGGCTGGCAAAAATATGCTATGTTCTCTTGTGATTATTTTTCTACCACCCTTAACCCAGATCTGCAGCCAATTTGAGTGGTGTGGTCTGCATGTACATACGTCATCTTCAGAGGAAAGGGTTAAGCCCCTTCCTAAGGCTGAGAGAGGAAAACCCCAGTGTGTAAACACTGCCTCAGGGGGAAGGCTTGCAGAAAAGGGCTGACAGCTGTGGCACCTCAAAGACCCTAGCCAAGAAGTAGGACTCAGAAGCACCAGCACCACAGAAAGCTCGGGTGTTCGCTGGAATTAAGGTGGTCCTTTTTGAAAAGATTGGGCTTCATTCCAGACAGGAGAGGAGCAATTTACCTCCCTTCCCTGCATGCAAAAGAGGACTGGAATCATATGACTGCCCTGCCAAGAGAGGAACCTTTATTGCTCAGCTATTTGTATTAGTCTGATCTTGATAAAAAGGGGAGTGTGAGGAAGACCAATTTCCTCCCAGAAGGAAAACAGCCTGAGCTGCTAGACAGTGTGCATGTGATTGTTGGTTGTTTCCAGACTGACTTAAATGGGTTAATGACTTCCAATGGGCGTGGGGAGGGGGAGTTTGTGACCCTATTACAATGAAAACATAATCCCTCAGGCATCTGTTACTAAATTTGCCCTAAAGACATAAATCACCCGGAGAATCTCTCAGTATTTACTCACCAGAACAGAGTTGCCTTTTGTAGGTAGCTCTATAAGGATAGGTTTCGGGGGGGGGGGGGGGGGGAAGAGGGGTGGAGCTGTGTTAGTCTGTATCAGAAAAAATGAGGTCTTGTGGCACCTTAGGGCTCGTCTCCACTAAGGGGGGGGGGATCAACTGCAGATACACAACTTTAGCTACGTGACTCACGTAGTTTGCGTATCTGCAGCAGACTTACCGCTCGTCCTCATGGCGGCGGCGGGCGGCGGCGACTCCAGCTTGCGCCTCCCAGCAAGCTGGAGTTACGCAGTTGACGGGGGAGCCACGAGCGATCGATTTCTCGCGTCCTCATCAGACGCGAGAAATCAATCGCCAGAAGATCGATGGCTACCCGCCGATTCGGCAGGTAGTGAAACCAGCCCTTAGAGACTAACAAATTTATTTGGGCATAAGCTTTCGTGGACTAGAACCCACTTCATCAGATGCATCTACAAGGACAGAATAAGGAAGGAGGCTAAGGCATGTCTTGAGGGTTTTAATCCATCTGATAAGAATTCCCAAACCTCAACAGTTTAAACAAACTTTTATGGTAGCTTGCTCAGAAAACGCTCCATGTGCCCTCTATATTGCAGGGAAATGAAGTGAAAGTCACTGAAAAAAATGGATGTAGAGAGAGCTTAAAGGCTTATATGGCTATAGGAAGAAGGGGCTCTTTATAAATTATTTAACACATTAGGGGGTAGGTGGATTTTTAATTGTGTGTGTTTATTTCAGTGTGGGTGGGTCTTGGAAAATCTCAAAAGTGTTAGAGAAGGTATGGACAGCCCCAAAGCTCCTGGATTGAAAAATCCCTGAAGAAAAAGTGTCCAGGACATTGCTTACAGCAGTCCCACTGAAATCAGTGGATCTATTTTCAGAGCAGGGTACTGCTCAGGGCTAGTAAGAGTAAAGAATTGGGCCCTAAGCCAATGGACACATTTATTAAGCACAAACAGCTATTTATTATCTAGGAGCCCTAGTTATGGATCAGGGCCCCATTGTGGTGGGTGTTGTATAAACACCGAACAAAAAGGCAGTTCCTGCTCCCAAGAAGCCTCGAAGCATTACTATGTGATCTATAATCATGTGCTATCCATAGGTGTATATATTGTGGTGTTTTGGGGGTAGTATTTTTCCAAGGAACCTAGGGGAGTTAGCCACTCAGACCCAGACCCTTAAAGTTATTATGCGGCTAATTCCAATAGGAGACAGGGACCTAAATACCTCTGAAGATCTGAGCCTCAAATCCAGACTTCCAAGGGGATTTGGGCTCATAACTACTTAGAATGCCTTTGAAAAATCGCAGACTCTAGTGTCTTTTGCTTCTCCCCGCCTTTTTTGGGGAGGGGGTGGGGGTGGGAAGGAGGTATTACCTGTTTTTTCCTATAAAAAATTCACATTCAGGGCCAGATCCTGCAAATGTACTGAGTTTCTGCTGGGAGAGGCTCAGAACTCTCAATTTTATGACTTCAGTAAGTATAGAGGATGGTCAGCTTTTATCTTGAGATGGTTCCCTAGCAAGAAAATATAACAGAGGTTTGTCATGTGTCCAGACTTAATTCTGGCAAAAGGGTTTGAATTTGGTGTATTTTATATTTCAAAACACACCAAGTTAATGAAATTTGAAGAACGTGTAAATTTGTATCTATATTTTAGCACTTTAACACAACTTTATCAAAAGTATACTGCTCAGCATCTGGCAGGATTGAATCACGTAGGACTGTTCCTATCTAGTCTGTTTCATGCTAACTTTCAATCATCACAGCAGGTTTACATCATCACATAGCATTCAATCGCAATCTTTCTAATAGGTTTAAGATTAGCAGCCGTGTTAGTCTGTATCTTTCTTATAACTTTGGATGCCAGTTGTTCAAAAGTCAGCTTACTACCAGTTACCAGCTTGAGAACACTTGTGCAAAACACTCAGTTGCAATTTCCCACTGAGGAAGAAAGGGATCATTACATCCTTCTGGCGGCCTCAGTCCAAATGAAATTTTGTACATGCAAGCACTGGGAGTTGTGAAGAAAAAAAAAATTGCCCCCACATTATTAGAGGCTCCTTGTGAAAACTGCCTGTAGAGGACACAGCCAGAGAGGTTGTGATGAAGGCTTAAGAGAAGCTGCTTGGATAACACAGCCTGTGCCACATCTTCTGTAGGGAGCTCCTCCATGCCACCAATGCAACTTTAGTGGCATGTGGCTTTTTACTTGGTGACAGCTGCTGACACTTTTACACCAAAGAGAAAGAATGTTTGTTCTGAAGAGGAGAGGAAGACTCAAACCACTTGTGGTTCCCAAGAAAAGAGGCTGTATTGCAGCAGGTAGGGCACACCAGAGTCTTATTCAAATCAACAGAGGCATCAAAACATCCGTAAGAGGAGATTACAGCATTCTAGATATCCATATGCGCCTATTTCAAGAGCAGACAAGCTCAACTCTCTATTGAAATAAATCCCACTGAGGGATGACCAGACTGAAATCATGCATATCTCACAGACGTCAGTAAGCAGCAGGAGGAGCAGGACTCCTCCATGAAACAGCAGACCAGGGTCTGGGGTGCCTTCCCATGGAAGACAAAAACAAAGCAAAGGTTTGGAACATTTGTTCTACATTAGAAATAACAGGAGGAGAAGGGGGAGGGTTTCTGGAATTTTGGTATATAAGGAAGAAAGAACTAACAGCAAAATCCTTTCCTCAGTCAAATATGGATAACAGTAAATTGACCTAGATATACCAAAGCCTGGAGGTGTGTGTTTGACCCTTGTACAAGGCGAGGGGTCTGCCAGGTTTGCTGCCTGTTCTCCAAGAGTTCCACCTGACATCCCTATTGTCCCAATGCATGCTCAGTTTAGGGTTAGCCTCATGGTCTACTTGCAGCTCAGTGCAATTTGGACTCTGTTCTTTGCTCCCTGGTCCAGCAGGGACTATGTCACTCAAAAGGCTGCCTCTGGCTGACATTCACAGAGACAAACTTTAGAAGAAATCCCATCTGGCCAAGGGAATGCTACCCTGCAGGGCCCTTGAAGGTGGTTGTGAGGGGAGATGCTCTACCCCTGTAAGAGCTTTCTGCACAATTTTTATAAAAGAAAATCACATTCCCCTTCACTGGACCTTCTGGTTACTCAGCAATTTGCATGGTCAGGTAGAACAACTTCCACAGATCCAAAGGGAGTAGAGGACAATACGGAGAGCTTCCACTCATGAGTCAAATTTGCTGAAATTCAAATCCACTAGAAAAAGTCAAACTTCACTTCTCAGTTTAGAAACGTGCTGCCACACTTTCCCCAGGATAGTCACCTGACTTCCATCTTGAAACATCAAAGCACGGTGCACTGCTCCCATTTCTCCACAAAGCATTGCAAAGAGATGTGCTACATGTGGGCTACATCTTGATAAAGTTAATGATTTTAATAGCAGAACTCAGAACCTCAGCAAGTTCCCGATCTATGTTTCGAGTTGCAAGGGCTTTGCGGTGTTTCGTACAATGAGTCCACGATATATGTGGAGCAGTTTCAAAAACTTTGACTTTCAAGCCTGCCCTACCTCCAGATATAGAAGGGGTCCATCCATGCAGATTCGGATGAGGACTTTCCACTTCAATGCATGAGAAATTAGGAAGTTGTTTAAAATGTTAAACAGTTCAGATCCAGTTGCACACATCTTAATTGGCTTACAGAACAAAAAATCTTCAATATTGATGTTTCATGAGATACTGAACATAAGCAATTAAATGAGCTTCTTTTGAGAGATAGATAGATAGATAGATAGATAGATAGATAGATAGATAGATAGATAGATAGATAGATAGATAGATAATGTTCCTTCATCCAGCTGGATTGCACTTAAAAAGGATTGCAATTGAGAGGCCAGCTGTGCCTTGGTATTTTCTGACATGTCAGAGATTTGGTAACTGACCATGTTGTCTGACAGCAGGATCATTTTTAAACTTCTCTGCCATGCTGTCACCAAGCATCGTCCTGCAAATGTCAATTGCTGCTGGGAAAATCAGCTTTTCCCCAGTTACGCAAGGCTTTTTATTTTTGGCAATGTGGTACATAGCTTGATATGATGCATTTAAAGCACTTGCAAGGCCGGATACCACCTTTTTCATTGTGGATTTTTGTTTGTTAATTTCTTATAGATTTTGTTTTTTTTAAAAAAATCTCTTCTTTCCTATCCAATTGCTATGCTTTGTTTCTAAAAATGGTGTCTTAATTATGGCCTTATTTCTCTGTTAACTGCAAAGGAAGTGAAATCAAAATCCAAAAAGGCTTCATCATATTTTTTGTTTTTACAGATTTTTCCTCTATGTTGACGTTAGCAGTTTCAGCTTCTGTCTTTTGTTTCAGAACATTACCATCTTTTGTCAATATGTACCCATCCATTTTTGACCACATAATGATATGGAAAAATATCAAACTCACCAGTGGAATAAACACTGCACAACTGCTTGCTGTAACAACAGGATATGATATACTAAACCAGAAGGCGGGAAAGGTAGTTGTGGCTATAGAAGATCGTCAGCTTGTAATTAAATACATTGTAACGCACTCCTGTATATTGCATCAACCAAAAAAGTCCATCTGATTAAATAAGTTGAAAAATGTTTACTCATACTTCAGACCCTACTTAAATTGTGACATTGCGGATCCCACACTATCCCTTCCATTGCAATTTGTTGGCTGGGTGGTTGGTGATCAGGGCTCCCACTGTCAGCCCCGGGCAGCTGAAAAAATTGTGATGGGAGCCTAATATTGCACTACCTGCAATTTCCACAATATCACAAATTAAGTAGGGCCTTAATAATAACAATTTTTAAAAAGTAAAAAATGCCTTGCACATTGCACCCCGGGGGTATGCCCCACAGTTTGAAAACCTCTGGGTTAGACACCCTGTCAAGGATGGTCTAGGTTGATTTGGTCCTGCTTCAGCATGAGGGATGGACTAGAGATGACCTCTCCATGTCCCTTACAGCCCGACATTTCTAGGAGTCTATGATTGTGGGGTGTGTTCAAGTGCTAAAACAGAGATACAAATTTACACATTCTTCAAATTTCATCAACTTAGGGTGTTTTGAAATATAAAATACACCAAATTCAAACCCTTTTGCCAGAATTAAATCAAGACACATGACAAACCTCTGTTATATTTCCTCGCTTAGGAAACTATCTCAAGAGACCAAACCGGATTCATATAGAGAGAAGAGCCAGTATTGCTACGTGCCACACATCAGCTCAGCCACTTTTCCAACGTGCTAGAACCTGTGTGCATTGGAGTCTGCAAATGAAATGCTCTGCAGCTTTCCTGAACACATACTGGCATATTTACGAGAGAGAGCTTTGATTAATGATTTCTGATTTCAAAGTTTCTTTTTCCCCACTAACTTGCATGTGAGGAAATGCCAGACTGTTGCATTCCAAAGTCATATGTCAGACTGCATTTCTCCCCTCTCCTCCAACCCCCAGCCTCAGCCCAAATTTTAATTACTCTGCAAAAAAAAAAAAAAAAAAAAAAAGCAGCCATGGCCATTTTGGCAAGGTTTCTTTAACTGAGATGGCCTTTATCCAGTAAGCTTGGACACCTCACAATACCACATTCTCCCACTGCTTTAGCAGCTCATATTGAATGTTAAAGTTCTTGGATGAGTTTTGTGATGGCAGTATGCCTGGAAGTGGGATTTAGCTGCAGGAAAACACTTCCCAGGTGGAAGCCATTTTCCTGATTCAGGACTACTACTTTGCTATTTCTAAGCTGTTGAGAGAGAGACATGTGTAACAACTCTAGATATTTATAATTTATGCCTCTCATATGGATATAAACAATTGATTCAAATGAGGCCTGTTCAGAATTTGGAATAAGTGTTTCTGTGATTTCTTGAGATATACCTTGGATGTACTTCATAAATCTGAAATTAGACTCTGAATAGCTCTGTTATTAGTTCCAGAGGTCTGCTCCTATTGTGTCAAACCAGAGTTTTTGCTACTGGCATGGACTAGACTGTGCCTTTAGGCACAGCTCCAAGCAAGAGATGGTGGTGTGTAAACCGCACTATCCCAGCAGGTATTGTGACACAGCACTGAGGCACGCTTCTCCATTTGCTCTGTAGCTGGGGCAGTGGTTTAGCAATTTGAATTCTGGTCTGTACCAGCAGCAAGCCATGACACTCCCTGCAACAATTCAGCTGCACCTTGCGTTATGGGAAGGTCAGGGCCGGCGACAGGGGGGTACTACAGGTAGAGCTGTACCGGGCCCCGGACTTTAGGGGGCCCCCGGTACACAGCACTACCCGTAGTCATCCCCCCTTGTCGCCGGGCCTGGAGAGCGGGGAAGGGGCGGGGAGGCGGCGCGGCTCTCCTCTGGATGAGCGCGCCTGGCCCCGGCAGGAGCAGTGAGCCCGGCCGGCGGCAGCGGCGCAGTCCGGGGGGTGTGTGTGGAAGGGCGCGGGGTGGGGGAAGCAGCAAGGGCGGCTCGCGCCGCTCCCGGGCTCTCGCTCCCGCTGCCGCCCGCCACTGTCAGCTGGGGGGGGGGGGCGGGGGGGAGCACCGGCTGGGCTGGGGGGGCCGGCTGGGCTGGGGGGGGCCCAGCCGCGGTCAGCTGGGGAGGGGAAGTGCCAGCTGGGCTGGGGGGCCCCCAAACTATCAGAGTAGGGGGCCCCCAAATTTCTGTCGCCAGCCCTGGGGAAGGTACCAAGGTTTTACCCATTCTCTAGCCACCTGCCCTGCCCTCTGCAAGGATCAGGTGAATGGTACACCCCACCAATGTGGTCAACTTCATGTATCCGCTCTACATACATGAACTTCATCCATCATTTGAAAGGTTATGATGTCTAATATAAGATGAGGTATGATGTGGCGATGTTACCATAGAAACAGAGATAAACAATATCATCAATACATCAAAATGACCACTTTGAAATATTTGCATTATTTCTCTTCGTTGATTGACTATTATTTCAAAACACAAAATTGGATTTCTTTGTGATCTCAGAGCATGAATGATAATCTAAAGGGTAAAACAAAATCTAATAATAAATTTGGACAAGTATCACTGAAATGCAATAGCGCCCGTGACATTTCTAGTCAACATCTTGTTCAGCATTAAGATCTCTGTTGAGTGAATGTGGGTAACCACAGTCTTCATTGCCTTGGCATGTACAGAGTTCTGTGCCTGGGAGATTGTTTTGACTACAGTTGATTGTGTAGCGACCCCTACTAATAGAGACACAAATAAGGTTTTGTAGAAGCCCAGATGCCATTGGGCTCTTGACAAAGACATTTTTTCACCCCTGTTGCAATGGTGATCCAATATCTAGTTTATCTGTGTGTGAAGAAATCCAAATCTTTGTTTGCCAAGATGCTCTTTAGACATGCTCTTCAAAACTGTCCTCACACAGTGGGAGTTTGGCTAGTGACTTGTCCTTTTTGATGGCTAGACTGAAGCACAAGCAACTGCGGTCTCTGTGGGTCTCCTTTTCTTTCTCAGTCTGGTCATACAGCACTGCTACCAACTACTTTGCTGTAGAGATTGTGGCTGGTCTGTCACTCTCTCCCAGTTTGGCAAGATCTCTGAACCAGTAAGCACCCTTTGTTTTGACGACATTTGTCATAACCATACAGCTTAGGGTAGTCTAGAATTCCTCCTTACCTGTAAGGGGTTAAGAAGCTCAAATAACTTGGCTGGGACCTGACCAAAAGAACCAATGGGGAAAGAAGATACTTTCAAATCTGGGAAGAGGAGGGGAGAGTGTGTTTGTGAGCTTTGATTTTGTGTGTGTTTTTCTCTCGGGACTGAGGGGAATCAATCAGAAATCCATCTCCTCCAAACAATCCTGACCAAGTCTCTAATATTACAAAAAATATTAAGTTCCTCTATGTTTTTAAATCTTTTGTTATCCTGTAAAGTTATCTTCCATCCTGATTTTACAGAGATAATTATTTTACCTTTTCTTTAAATAATTTTTTTCTTTTAAGAACCTGATTGATTTTCAGTGTCCTAAAGACCCAGGGGTTTTGGTCTGTACTCACTTTGTAACCAATTGGTTAGGATATTATTCTCAAGCTTTCCCAGGAAAGGGAGTGTAAGGACTTGGGGGGATATTTTGGGGAGATAGGGCTCCAAGTGGCCCTCCCTGAATGTTTGTTTAAATCACCTGGTAGTGTCAGCTTACTGTCCAAGGCCAAGAGATTTGTGCCTTGGGGAAGTTTTTAACCTAAGCTAGTGGAAATAAGCTTATGGGGTCTTTCATGCGGGTCCCCACATCTTTACTCTAGAGTTCAGAGTGAGGAGAGAACCCTGACAAACTTTAAATACAATTTTCCCCCCAACCCCAAATAAGGATGATATGGAGTCACATCCCACTAATGCACATACATCAGGAAGTATGTTGGAGAAATCAGGAGTGAGTGCAACACAAGTTGCATGCACAGGTATGAAGTGACACTTGTCAGTTATGCTGGTAATGATGCCTTTTTCAGTCCATATTATCTGCGCATTCCATTTTTGGAAAATAATGAACAGCAAAGACCAAACCATCTATATCAGGTGACCTAATTACTACGGTTCCTTTGGCACCAAGAGATCCAAAAGCCATATTGGCACATACAGCATGCAGAATCACCCTTATGTCCGCTTCCTCTCGAGTATGGCGGGTAGTGTTCAATGTATCGGGGCTCGATTTATCATGTTTCGCCTAGACGGATTAATGGATCCCCGAACGCCAATATTTAAAAAGGGCTCTAGAGGTGATCCTGGCAATTACAGACCAGTCAGTCTAACGTCCGTACCGGGAAAATTAGTTGAAACAATAGTAAAGAATAAAATTGTCAGACACCTAGAAGAGCATAAATTGTTGGGCAAAAGTCAACATGGTTTCTGCAAAGGGAAATCGTGTCTTACTAATCTATTAGAGTTCTTTGAAGGGGTCAGCAAACATGTGGACAAGGGGGATCCGGTGGACATAGTGTACTTAGATTTCCAGAAAGCCTTTGACAAGGTCCCTCACCAAAGGCTCTTACGTAAATTAAGCTGCCATGGGATAAGAGGGAAGATCCTCTCATGGATTGAAAACTGGTTAAAAGACAGGGAACAAAGGGTAGGGATAAATGGAACTTTTTCAGAATGGAGAGGGGTAACTAGTGGTGTTCCCCAAGGGTCAGTCCTGGGGCCGATCCTATTCAACTTATTTATAAATGATTTGGAGGAAGGGGTAAACAGTGATGTGGCAAAGTTTGCAGATGATACTAAACTGCTCAAAGTAGTAAGGACCAAAGCAGACTGTGAAGAACTTCAAAAAGATCTCACTAAACTAAGTGATTGGGCAACAAAATGGCAAATTAAATTTAATGTGGATAAATGTAAAGTAATGCACATTGGAAAAAATAACCCCAACTATACATACAATATGATGGGGGCTAATTTAGCTACAACCAATCAGGAAAAAAACCTGGGAGTCATTGTGGATAGTTCTCTGAAGGCATCCACGCAGTGTGCAGCGGCAGTCAAAAAAGCAAACAGGATGTTAGGAATCATTAAAAAAGGGATAGAGAATAAGTCGGAGAATATCTTATTGCCCTTATACAAATCCATGGTGCGCCCACATCTTGAATACTGCGTACAAATGTGGTCTCCTCATCTCAAAAAGGATATACTGGCACTAGAAAAGGTTCAGAGAAGGGCAACTAAAATGATTAGGGGTTTGGAACGGGTCCCATATGAAGAGAGATTAAGGAGGCTAGGACTTTTTAGCTTGGAAAAGAGGAGACTAAGGGGGGATATGATAGAGGTATATAAAATTATGAGTGGAGTGGAGGAAGTGAATAAGGAAAAGTTATTTACTTGTTCCCAAAATAGAAGAACTAGGGGCCATTCAATGAAATTGGCGTGCAGCAGGTTTAAAACAAATAAAAGGAAGTTCTTCTTCACACAGCGCACAGTCAACCTGTGGAACTCCTTACCTGAGGAGGCTGTGAAGGCTAGGACTATAACAGGGTTTAAAAGAGAGCTGGATAAATTCATGGAGGCTAAGTCCATAAATGGCTATTAGCCGGGATGGGTAATGAATGGTGTCCCTAGCCTCTGTCTGTCAGAGGGGGGTGATGGATGGCAGGAGAGAGATCGCTCGATCATACCTGTTAGGTTCACTCACTCCGGGGCACCTGGCACTGGCCACTGTCGGTAGACAGGATGCTGGGCTAGATGGACCTTTGGTCTGACCCAGTATGGCCGTTCTTATGTTCTTATGAAAGCACTCCTGTCGACTCCGGAACTCCAGCTCTGCAAGAGGAGTAAGCAGAGTCGACCGGGGAGCCACCACGGTCGACCCGCTGCCATGGGGACGGTCAGGTAAGTCGAACGAAAATACTTCAACTTTAGCGTAGCTGAAGTTGTGTACCTTAGTTTGAACCCTCCCACTAGTGTAGCCCAGGCCTTTGGCTTCTTCAGCACTTCTACTGGCCATTGGAAAAGCTTCCAGGAGAGAGGGTGTGCGTGTTGGGTGTGCTTCTACACACTCAGGTGCATTTTGAACAATATATTCACAGGGGAGTTTTACAGATGATTACATGTTGGATGCCACATTTAGGGCTGGTCCTCACTACCAGGGGGGATCGACGGCAGATACGCAACTTCAGCTACATGAATCACATAGCGAGTATCTGCAGCTGACTTACCTGCCGTCCTCAGGTGGCAGTCGGCGGCGTGCTCCCCCATCGACTCCAGCTTGCGCCTCCGGCAAGCTGGAGTTCCGGAGTCGACAGGGGAGTCGCGGGCGATCGATTTCTCACGTCTTCACAAGACGCGAGAAATCGATCGCCAAAAGATCGATCGCGTGAAGACCAGCCCTTAGAAACGTCTTCTTTGGAGCTACAGGGCATCCACCACTCAGCTAGTATTTCTTACATCCAACCTTAGATCCTGTCCAGTGCTGTCCTACAGTTTTCACAGAGTTATTGTTTTCATATCTGTCAAAGACTTTGATTGAAGAATTTAGCTTGATCAAATCCTTATAGGACCTGTCTCAATTACTCAGCAGCCAATTAACTGAATGTGTGGAATTTATCTCCAGACATCCATGGCACCTCTGATGTACATTGTGGTTTCTTTGTTGCCTGCTGTTAGCTCATGGATTCTGTTTAAACTTCCAGCTGATGCCATAATTCAGCTTTGTCTGTTTTTTCCAATGTTCCATCAGCATGGAAGAAGGACATAGGCACAGGTCCTCTTGGGTGACTAAGAACAGTTACCACAGACACACCATCTCAGCATTTTGCCCTGCATTTCTACAGGGTCCTATAGAAAACAAATTTCTGGACTGATAGCTGCTATGATTGTCCCTTCCTTGCCAGACAAAGTTGGTTGTCTTGGTCATGTCAGCAAATGGTTTGATGCCAGATGTCTTGACTAGGCTGAAGAAGCTATATATCCCATCAAAATCAAGCACACCTCTCACAAATCTCTCCATTTGTTCTTCACAAACAACATCTGCTTTTCTCAGCAGAGACCCGTCTACATCTGATGTTACATGCAGTCCAGTAGATATGTTGATAAGCACCTCTGGGTCAAATGGGTTTGTCATATTGTTGTTGACAGGGTTGGCAAGGGCTGTAACTTATTCTTTGCAATGCAGAGGCAAGGATTTCTTTGTGGACTTTATCTTCATTAGGCCACTTCTTTCTCTCATAGCTTTTGCATACTCATAATCTAAAACTGTATATTGTCACCTCTAACACGAATACTGAGCTGTGCATAAGTGTCACTAAATTAAAAGGCAAGTTTCTAGACTATTTCAAAGGCTACTGGCGCATGCATAGGCAATTACAAATTAAAACCTTCTACCAGGCAGACAAGATGCTACATGGTATGTACAAAAGCTTACAAACGGGGAAGCATTAAATTAGGAATTCACGTACATTTATGTCTACCCACTACACAGTACAAACTGTGGGCATGCAATCTACTGCTACTGGTGCACAATGTGCAGTGTGAGACTTATTTGGTCAGCAAATTTCAACTGAAAATATAGAAAACTGTTATACTTGCTTATGAAATCTTTTAACAATTAAGAATATGAGGTAAACACTTTTCATGTTAGTATATTGCATTTTTTGCCATATGCTAAACAGCTTAAACATTTCTGGGGGGAATACTTGCCCATACAATACTTGCCCATACATACAATACATACAATACAATACTTGCCCATACATACAATACAATACTTGCCCATACATACAATACAATACCTGCCCATACAAAATCAATAAAAATGCTCTAATACATCGTTGTCTGGTAGCTTTGACAAATAGACACCATGTTAAGGTGTTGAAATTAACTTAATCAGTAAAAACTGCAGGCATCGTCATATTGCAGTGTTTCTGGAACCATGCTATTAAATGATGCATTCTTATTTTGGGCACCATTGTTTCACCTCACCTACAGTCTTATAGTACCACTTGACAGCTCCACATTATACCTCATCAAAACAAACTTCAAATATGCTTTCAAATGCTTTATGATGTTAATCATACAGTGGGTACATTAAGCTCCAAAAACAGTCCTTTTTGGAGAACTGCCACATGCCTAGATAACAGTGAGGTTCCCAGTCACTTGGAGTCCAAGTCACAATCGGTCTCTATGGCAGGCATTACAGTTACTGCTAGTGATGAAGATACCTTCTAGAACACTTGTAAGAGAAGAAAATTCTGTAGGAACAATTCTACCCCTCTTCCTGCAGTTCCTGTTGAATATTTTCTTCAGAAATTTCAGAAATGATTCAATGTCACCAATTTATTTCAGATGACAGATGTGTATTAAATTGACAAAACAATTTCTGTATTAATATCGGACAATTTTAGGGGTGTTGGGATATAAGATTTTCAAAGCTGATTGCCAAAAATCAGGCTCTTAAAGCCATAATTAGGCACCTACGTGCTCAGCACCTTTGAAAATCACTTATTCAGGCTCCAACAAACTAGAACTGATTGAAAGATGACAATAGTTTGTTCTGGAAAATTTGTAAAAATAATAAGTAAAAATAAAAAACTGAAGTTTCCCATGAAAACATTTTATTTTTTGACAAAAAAATTGAAAACACAAAATGTTTCAATTTTCATTTTTTTGGCCCTTTCCCCTCTTCCTTTTTCAATTTCCCACCTCTTTCCCAGTAGCCAAATGGAAAAAAAAGGAAAGGGGGGAGGGGGTTTGTACTTACAGAAGAGGCTATTTGACCAAAAACTGTTCACTATCTCTACTAAGTATGGATTTAGGGGTTTAACTTCAAGCTTCCATACCTTAAAATTTTTGCTACATATAACTATTTCAGACATCTCTTAATGGTACAGTTTAGTGAAAAACTTTAAGGAGGTATTATTAAAAATAAGAAATACAGATCACCAGTCTAAATTTGAGCCTAATCTTGTATAACCGTATGGTGTGAATAATATTGCTTATATTATTAATTATTATTATATACTAGCATCTGAATTCCCTAATCAGGATTGCCCTATCGTGCTACGTGCTATACAACCAGAGTAAGGAAAAGTCTCTGTCCCAAAGAGCTTACAGTTTAAATAGGCAAGATGTAACAAACAAATTGATGAAAAACAAGTAGAACAGTAATAGAAATATGTTTTTACATAGACTAGCTATAGGCACAGGTTTCATGTTTTGAGTCAATTTGTTTTAACAATACAAAAATACAACAGGCATCAATGATATCAGTAATTCCTGATGATGACCCCTCCAGCATTAATATCAGTTGGTAATTTAGTAGCTCTTACTAATATGAGTAGCCATATTACAGTCAGGGGAGCTATGCACAATGAAGTCAATGGGAAGAGATAAGGATATACCATATGCAACAGAGATCTGAAAGCAGGTCTTTTGCCCTCAGAGCAAACTGATAGCTAAGAGATATTGCAGAATGACTGATAACTAAAGATGACATGCAAATGTGATAGGCTGTTTTCTCTGCATTTACTATTTAATCCATGTGCAGAAAATCAACATCTTATACAGCACAGGTCCAAAGGGTGTAAAATAACACAGCACACAAATAAAAAAAGGAAAGCATACAAGCTTAGTTTTTAAAAAATCTGTTGTAATCACAATGCAAAGTTTGGGAGCGGTTAGATATTATATAACCTGCCCACAGACATTACTAGACTTCTTGGCCCTTGATAGGTGGTATGTCTGAATGCCCTTTATTCAGTTGCAGAAAAGGGATTACAATACAAAGAGAATTTAGGTGGCTGCATACTAATGCTTGCTTAAGGGGCTATGCTATTTGTAAGCTACCCTGTTTATGTTATTTTACAGCTTTTAACTTCAGCTTTCTTAGTTCCTAATAAAATCTGCTTATTTCCCATTCTTTTTACTACCCTCATAACAGAGCACAGCCCCTGCCTATTCTATCATGCATGTTTCAGCATACTCTAAATACTCTTTCTGGCCCCCCAATTCAGGAAAGCACTTAAGCCTGTGCTAAAATACGTTCCTGAAACAGGACCTCTAAGATTACAGCAATAATGGACTTATTCAGTCACTGGGGATTCTTGGAGCTACAACGAATGCATGAGTGTTTCAACATTGGCTTAGCTCTGCTCACATCCCATCCATACCTTCCCCATTGGCATACAGACAACATGCACGTATACACTCATATTTATGGGATTAGAGGGGAATACGATAGAGTGGACGTGTAACCCACTTGCGAGTGTGTGTTGCAGGTTCCCCTTTGTACCAATCCACAGATTACATGAGTTCTTGCAAACCCCAGCTAGAGACTTTTAGCTGAAGCTATAGAAACTCACATGCTTAGCTCTGGATGTCCCCAGTGCATCAACCAGGGTGGCGGCCATCTTCGATGAACTGTCTATGAAAAAGTATAACCTGGTCTCTAGATGGTTTATTAGCTGGGATTTGTTGAGGATTCTAAATGTTACATTTAGCTTTCCGTGTTAAGAATGCAGAAAAAGCAAAACAATGGTAATTGTGTCTGACCTAGACAAAGGAATGTCTTATGCTCTGAGGCTCCCTCTGATGGATGAATAATACAGCCTCATGTGCAAAATAGTGCTGACTTCATCAGCAGCACCAATATCATCTCAGACAGTCTGCAGACCCCCAGAGTCCACAGATCACAGGTTGAAAATCACTGTTCTACGGTAACAACAACCTTTTGCAGACCTCTTAGGCCTAATCTGTGAACCCCCAGGGATTTGCGGAGCATAGGTTGAAAACCACTGCTTTAAGGGAATCAGGTCGCAGATGTATAGACATGGACACCAACACCAGAGACAAAAGGGAAATAAAATTATCATTTGCAAAAACTGAAAGTCAAAAATGTGTGTGAAGAGAGGGAACCTTTGTCTTGGGAAGAAGGAAAGCTATGTAGTAGAACAGGGGTGGGCAAACTATGGCCTGCAGGCCATGTCTGGCCCCTCAGACCTTCTAATCGAGCCCTCATGGCCCTGTTGTGAGCGGGGTCAGGGTTTGCTCCGCTCTGTGCTCCAGCCGGGAAGCGGGGTTGGGAGCTCTCTGCACGGCTCCCGGAAGTAGCAGCATGTTCTCCCTCTGGCTACTACATGTAGGGGCAGACAGGGGGCTAAGTATGTTGTCCCCACTCCAAGCACCGCCCCCCGCCTGTGGATGGGGCAGCACACAGAGCCACCTGGCCACGCCTCCGCATACAAGCCAGATGGGGAACATGCCGCTGCTTCCAAGAGCTGCTGGAACTGGGTCTAATGGCATGGTTGTTTCTATGGCACAAATGTACACTCAGGAAGGTAAAATGTCATGAAAAAAAATAGAATTTGGTGAAAATGCGGGATTAGCACCCAGCTCTATTATGAAAAGTGCCTCAGGACCTTCAGTGCCCATAAGTGGCTGGGATCTTGTTTTTACATCACATTCTGAAGAGGAGCCTCCCAATCAAAAAGAGAACAACTTGTCTGGGCCGGAGATCTTATGCACTCACTGAAATCATTGGCAGCAGATGGTGCATAACACCTCTCCACACTGTGCTAGCCTATAGAGAATACCATGCGGGGGGGAAAAGAAGGAAGGCAGAAGTGTCAGAGTCAAGAATGTGTAGGCTGGTTGAGCAGATGACTGTGTGGTCCTGCTGTAAGAAGCCTGTGATCTGTCTGATCCCTACTAAACTTTCTGAAGGAAAGGATCACTTCAAAGATAGGTTTGCACCTAGTGGGTCTTGGTGTGCATGCATCATGCCTGTTTCAGGACACTGCAAGTGAAACATGACAAGAGGACCTAGTAGATAGCAATTCTATACTCCAAGTGCTGCACTGATTTGCCTTGGTCTGAGCTGGGGTACAAGAAAGCAGCTCACCCATTTAACATATTAGATCAGTATAAAATTAATTCATACATTTTAAAAAAGGCACATCTTAAGTACACTCAATCCCTTTTGTTATTTGTTCAGGCTAATAAATATGGCAGCACATATAGACTATAGTACAGCATCTTTTTTTTTTCTTTTTTTCTTTTAAGTATTCACAACATCCAAGTGTGCTTTATTCCCCTCAGAGAATTAGCGAGCTGGAAAATGCAAACTAAGAATAAGCTGCCTCAAAAAAAAATATTACATACATGCTTTACACAGAGCAAACTCGTATATCCTTGCCCAAGCTGATCATTGTGTTTTCCTTTGGATGTAGGGTTTTTTTGTTTTTGTTTTTTAAAAAGGGTGCACAATTGCTGCACTAGGAACGAGGATCCTACATGCAACAACCTTAACTGCGATGATGCTTTTGCCTAGTAATATATCGCACAAACTGAGCCAAAATTTACTCAAAATCTGTAACACTAACATAGTTCAGGGAGCAAAGAACTAAGATTTGGCACATGAAAAAGCATGCCCTTAATTCCATGGCTGAATTTCATTCTAATTTCCCCCCCTTGTATGCTGTGATATGGAACTGCAATATACTTATCAACATTCTTCAGAAAGCAGCTATAAATAGCAGGTGCTGACTTGAAAACTAAACCTCAGCTGATATTTCTTTGATAATGCTAGTAAAATGTCTTACTTCTGCAGCAACACAAAAAGATGCTTGAAACTGAAAACTCTCTTAAAAAAACAACAACCCAGAAGTTTATGGGAATTATTCTTGAGTCTGTGGTTAAGAGCAAAAAACCAAACTTTTATCCAGTGACAGCTTCAAAATGAGGTGATCTGAGCAGCCACTGAAAATTAAAGGGCTCCTATGAAAGTTATTTAACCTGAAATGCTTAAATTTGAAAGATAGAAAATTTCAATATTGTTACATTTCAAGCTACCCTGGAAGAAGAGCTAATTATGTGCGGCTATTCTGGGTCATCCTCTCAGTTACTACTTTATTCTAAGGATAATTTATATTAGTATAGACCAGGGATCGGCAACCATGGCACGCAGCCCCCTAGGGTAAGCATCTTTTGCAGGCCTGGCCACCCATTGGATCGGAGCAGCGAATCGCGGCCAGTGGAAGCTGCGATTGGCCGAACCTGTGGACGCAGCAGGTAAACAAACCGGCCAGGCCCGCCAAGGATGCTTACCTTGGGGGGCCGCATGCCAAGGTTGCCGATCCCTGGTATAGACCAAAGAGGACTGTTGGAAAGACACTGGCAAAATGCTTTCATTTCATAAAGTTTTTCCCTTGATGTTTCAATGTCCTTTCTATTAATAAACAGCACCAATCATTCTAACATCAGTTCAAATGGCTCCCTCCTGAACATCTTCCTCTGCCCTGCAAACTGCTTCCTAGGAGTCACTATGTCACATGATCATCCAAAGAGCAATTTAAGAGTTAAAAGACTGACTGATTTCCTCACTGCTTCAACAATTGAAAAAGCTGAGACTTTCTGACCAGATGAAGGGATCCTATTTAATAAATCTGACACCATACACGAAAGCACACTGTTCTTTCTGGCTACCATTCTTACCTAAACTACGATAATCTACCATACATTTATAAGGCACCCATTCACTGTTCCCTCTATGCTGTATGCACGCACATACATCCAAAACCCTGCACACATGGCGAAACACCGCACGCACAAAAATTTACACAGAATTTTTTTTTTGCACACACAGCCTGTCAAAAATTTGCACAGAAGAATTTTTTTGCACACACGGCCTGTCAAAAATTAGAGGGAACATTGCAGCCATCCCTCTGGGATCTGTGTGCCACGTACACACTTGCATTTTCTAAAAATGAGCTCCAAACCAGTTAAATTGCCGGATCAGCCTTTGGATATCTCTAATATCAAGGCTTAGTTTTCTATCACAAACTGTGATGACACGTGAGAAGCTTTACAGCACTGAAACTTGCTGCACTCAGGGTGGGGTTTTTTCACACCCCTGAGCAAGAAAGCTGCAGTGTTGTAAATTGCCAGTGTAGACAAGCCCTAAAAATAAGCTGCCTCGAAAAGAATATTATATACATGCTTTGCACAGAGTTGTGAGGAAACTCATATATCCTTGCCCACGCTGATCATTGTGTTTTCCTTTGATGTGCGCTCTTTTTTTTTCCAACCTACAACTGCTGCATTACGAAAGAGGATCCTACATGCAACAACCTTAACTGCGATGATGCTTTTGCCTAGTAATATATCGCACAAACTGAGCCAAAATTTACTCAAAATCTGCAACACTAGCGTAGTCCAGGGAGCAAAGAACTAGGATTTGGCGTATGAAAAAGCATGTCCTTAATTCCATGGCTGAATTTCATTCTAATTTTTCCCCCTTGTATGATATTATATGGAACTGCAATATACTTATCAGCATTCTTCAGAAAGCAGCTATAAATAGCAGGTGCTGACTTGAAAACTAAACCTCAGCTGATAGTTCTTTGATAATGATAGTTAAAAGTCTCACTTTGGCAGCAACATATAAACACAAAGACTGGACGCTGCCCATACACACCAGCAGTAAGATGGAACTGAGGGGGTGGTGGGTCGGCAGGGCCATATATTGGGTGCCACGAAGGCACAACTCCAGGGGACACCCAGGACGACCATACGGATGCTGCTAAAAATCCTCCAGCTGTCGAGAACACAGCTGATTGGAATTGACATGAACGAGCACTCAAAGAAGTACAGATGATTGCTGAGCACCAACCTAAACTGGTTTTGAAAACAATTTTTCAACATTGGTAATGTGAGAAACAATCGAAGGACAGGCTCAGACTTGCTAAACCTTAGGAGCCAATGATCAAATGGTGTTTGGCCCGACCTATGGTACAAAATGATACCAATGGTCACTGTCTTCAATGGGGCTGTTCTGCATGGGCATAGGAGTCTACCCGTGGGGATCCTGTTGAAAGATCTAGCCACAATTTTGTAACCAGACTAATGTAATGTGGTTGAATTGGCACAGAGCATGTCCACACCCCCATACAGCTCCTAACGGTACTGGCATACCACGTAAAGGCCTGGCTGGAGAGTGGGGCTGTGGCAGGACTGTCAGGCCATAACTGGATATGAATCATGACAGATTTGCTGTTGGGAACCCTGAAAGAATCAGTGTAATCTAATTAGCCAGTCCTCCTACCCTCTGAATGGGAGAACATCCTGAAGTGCATTGCACCAAGTATTATAGTCCATACTCTTTAATCATATCCTCCCAGTATCTTGTATGCTCACTGTACTAGTCATTCCATCCAGTTCTATGAAGTGTCTCACATATTCTTCTCCCTTGTATACATGCTGGAATTCTTAAAAATATCTGGCATTGTGATCCTTGCCAGGCCAACTTCATGATCCAGAACCAGAGATTCACCTGATGATCACAGGATAATCAGATTGACAATTGGGAAGCACTGGGGATTACACAACGGACAGTCAATAGCCAAACTGGTCCTCCAAACCCTGATGGATTCTGGGGGCTTGTCTTCACTATTGCGGGTAGCAATCGATCTTTTAGTAATCGATTTATTGCGTCTCATCAAGACACGATAAATCGATCGCCAGCAGCCCCCCTGTTGACTCCGGAACTCTAGCTCGCCCAGAGGCACAAGCTGGAGTCGACAGGGGAGTGTGCCGTCGACCGCTGCTGCCACCATGAGGATGGCAGGTAAGTCGGCTGAAGATACGCTGACTTCAGCTACGTTATTCACGTAGCCGAAGTTGCACATCTTCAGTCATTCCCCCCGCCCAGTGAAGACCAGCCCTAAGATTGTAATGCTATGTAGCCATGGAGAGGGGCATCTGAAGCAGTGCTATGTAGCACCACAGGAGCATCTGAAGTAGTGTGGGGACAAAGCTCAGAATTTCCTTGACTGCACTGATACAAACACAATCGTGCAAAGTGGCGGGTGTAGACAGGCAAACAAAGATGATGTCTGATACTTACTTGTGCTAGGGAAAAAAACCATTGTGTGGATGTTCGGAGTCATGTTAGACGGACTCATTATTCTGTCTGTTGCATAAATGGGCATTGAGGGGAAACGCGGAGGAACAACAGCCCAGGCTGGATTCAGGCCGTGCGGACAGGGCTATAAATGACAAATTACTCACTGGCAGGGGATATAGCTCATTGTATTTACGACCCAGATAACATAGAATGCTTTCACCTAATCTACTCCCTCTTTGCTGTGACCTTGATTTGTACTCAGCAGCGGCAGGTTAGGCTGATTTCTATTGAGAGGAGGCTTCTGTTTTTCAGCAGCTAACGCTCAGCCGCTATCCAATTCCCCATTAACACAGGCGCCTTGATAAGTGCAAATGTCTGTGGGAGAGATGCTGAGCTGGTATAAATCAGCACTGCTTCACTGAAGTCAGTGGAGCAATACTAGTTTACACCAATTCAGCATTTGACCCCATATCTTGGACATGTGAGGGTGATATTTTTATATCTATTCCTAGACATATAACTAGTCTTGCAATGATAGTCTCCCTCCTACCCCCCCGCCATAGTAAATATTG
Source organism: Sternotherus odoratus (assembly GCA_032164245.1). NCBI lineage: Eukaryota > Metazoa > Chordata > Testudines > Kinosternidae > Sternotherus > Sternotherus odoratus. Next base: position 11,864,953 of record JAVMKO010000006.1, on the reverse strand, counting down.
TATAAAGTAGTTTCCCTGCCTCCTGCAGGCTGTGAGCAACTTTGACAATAAGCAGCAAGGAAACAGAGCGATTGTCATTACTAATTCCCAGCGCCTAGCACGGGATTATTCGGCCAAGTGCAAAACAGGCAGTTTAGACCAGAGAGTAAATGAAATCCAGAGCTCACCGATAAATGATGCCTTTCTCGTGGAGAAACATGAGGGCCGAAATAATTTCTGCAGCATAGAAGCGGGCTCGAGCTTCGTCAAACCGACGGGACTTCTGAATATGGAACATCAAGTCCCCACCATTCACGAACTCCATGACAAAGAACAGGCGATCCTTCACAGACACACAAACATAACATGGACAAATAGCATTAATCAGCATATCCTGTCCCATGCAGAAATGAATTCAAATCTAAACTATTCTCCCCAAAACAAAAGCAGAAAAAACACCATGAGATCCTGAAAAATGTGATCTTTTCAGGGAGATTAAGTCAAAAACTAGAAGATCTGTCAAGCCCCCTCTTCTCCCAAACATCTCAATAATGAAATATGTCCATTTGGTCTATACATATGACCAGATGCAAGCTTATGAAAAGACTCCTAGAGAATTTAATAGATAAATAAAATAAAAAATAAATAAATGGAGATATACCAATCTCCTAGAACTGGAAAGACCTTGAAGGTCATCGAGTCCAGTCCCCTGCCTACACTAGCAGGATCTGCCTGCCTACACTAGCAGGATTGAGTACTGTCCCCTGACAGATTTTTTGCCCCAAATCCCTAAATGGCCCCCTCAAGGATTGAACTCACAACCCTGGGTTTAGCAGGCCAATGCTCAAACCACTGAGCTATCCCCCCACCCCAAGATTATAACCTTTCTATAAGTTTTTATTAACCATCCCAATCTGATTTAATAGAGAATCATATCCCTTCTGTAGATATCTCTGGATGGCTCAAAAGATCTATAGAAAGTATCTAAATCTTTATTAGATGCTGTGGCTTCTTAAAGTAGAATCATATTTGAGTTTCTATAGATCAACTAATTTTACCCCTTACTATATTCTATAGGGATTTGAGACACCGTTACATGTACACATGATGCAGTGAAGGTAATGCAGAAGTACATATTGTAATAATTTCAATTCTAGGACTTCAATTCCCCTTTATTCAGGGACTAGGTGGTGACTGTCAAACTAAAGAAGTAAATACACTAGATTTGTGTGCATAATTATGCCATGTTTGCTCAGATTATTTTCAGGGCATAGCGTTACAATTTTAAAAGAAAGGTTATAACAATAATGATGTCACATCTAGAGGATCCTTAGAATCTGCGTCAGAGAATTTTTATTGCTTTACAAGCTAGGATCATGGAAATGGTCTTTAAAACCTTGAAATGTCAGCCTTTAAATATTGTTGATTAATCTACAGACCTTTGTTGGATGTAGGAGCTGCTGAAGATTAAGTATACAGTTAAGATTTTGCTGTGTGAAAGTGCAGTACATAATTCCTTGCAGTAAATGAGCAGAGATTCGCTGAACTGGTAACAAAGTCCTGTGGCACCTTAAAGACTAACTATAAAGTTTTGAAGCATGAGCTTTCATGGGCTAATACACACTTTGTCGGATGCAAGCTACCTCTCTGAAATTTTTGCAGAGGTTCAAAAATGTGGAGAAAGCTGTTGAATACGCAGTTCATGCAGCTGGATCGCCAATTAAGCAATCTGGACACAAAAATGAAGATTTTGCATGTGCAAAATTGGTGCATGCTCTATTTTGGGGGGCATACGGAGGAGAGAATGCAGACCAGTATATACAAAAAAATTGCATATGAAAATAAATCAAAGGCTTGTTTGAGCCTGGTTCAAAATTTGCCTCCATGTTTAAACATCATTATGTTCTATTCTTCTAATTGTTTCATCACTAAAGTTCTCATTCTGAACCACAGAAAAGTCCTGTCTGGAAGGTAAATAGAGGATTAACTTGAGAAAGTTTGATTTCTTTATGATGCTTTTTTAACCTGCCCTTCTCCAAATCCCCCTCCCCTGATTGAGCATTACTAATCTATGACCCGAGGTTTCAATCTCATCTCTAAATTCTGGGTGTTTGGTTCTCTTCAGCTTCTTGCATCTCACCAACTTTAAATGACCACTGGCATTAATATCTCAAGATGCACAAAGCAAAAGAAAAGCAAACTAGGAATCCTTTCATTTTACAGCTGGCGCTGAAGACATAAGAGGGAAGCCAAATGGCTTGTGACTGGTGATAACAGCATTCCTCTCATCACCCCCATGGGCCTTTGTTAATCTGCTGCTGGAGTTGATGGAATCTTTCAACTCTCTCCAGAAGCAGCAAAGTTAAGATAGATGTGCACCCAGGCACGGGAGTCTAAAAATACTCAGCCACCATTTGAAACCACTGTGGGGAAAACCATCACATCACAAGAGCCTTAAATTATGTTTGAAATCCATACAAATGACAATGATCCTTTACTGTTTCTCTCTGGTCTGATATTAGGGCTTGACTACATGGGGAAATAGCCTGGAATAGGTATTGCACACTAGTTCCCAGTGAGAACACTCTTATTCCTTACTACGAATGCCTTTGTGTGGTTTACCTTAATCCATATGCACATAGTTCTGGGTGAAGTAATAAACTGCCAATCAAATGAGAATAACCAACTCTCCCAATTTGAGAAATACTGTCAAGGTAAAAGTTGACCTGAAAAAAACCTAGCCTCAACAATAGTAAGCTAATACTTCCTTGACACAATGGATTAAGCTACATTGCATAAAAGGTACTCTTAATATGAAATAAGCATGTGCACACAAAAAGTTTTATTAAGAAAGGGTATTCACAGCATTTAAAATTAGGGACCAGAATATTGTGAAATGTCCATGAACCAGGAAGGGGAGGGGGGGCTACATAGAAAATGGCTTTAATAATTAAAAGTTAGGAGTAGATTATCTGGCACTCCACAGCAATGCTTGGCACACCTAGAGGATGGACAGGGATAGAGAGCTTTATATCACTGTTCTGCTTCTCCTGACTTTGGGCTCCCAACTCAAGTTAGGGCAGTTTCAGTGCAGCTCTAACTCATACTGGTGAATAAAGGCTCCCAAGGAGCTACTCCGCAGGCCATGACTGCCCACTCTTCTCTTGGGAATGGCCCCTGTTCTGAGGTGGGGCAGAGGGGAAGGGAAAAGTCTTCATCTGCTAGTTTAAGACAGCTTTCAGTCCACTTTGAGTTGCTGGATAGGTACAAATGGGAGTTAGGATGGGCTGAGGATTCAACTGTGCTTTTGACAGAGGCACTGCTGAAATCCTCCTCAGTGTTTTACATGCTGTCTCAGAAGAAGCCTTTTCTGATCTGTTATCTTTATCTGACACTGGCAATAAAGAAGAAATTAAGAATTTGAGTCAACAGGAAACAGTGACGTTAGAGGCTTCACAGGAACGGCAGCCACAACAGGAAATCCTGTTGCACCATTTTGGATTGGAATCAACAATCAACAAAGCAACAGTGCCAACTGTTACTGTAAATTAAAGAAATAATTCAATGAAATAAAGTGATCTGGGTCAGAAGGGCTTGTTTTGCAGCTGTAGATTCCTCTGCAGGACAATTCGGTTTATTTCTCATTTTGCGTACTAAGCTGGCAGGAGTTAGGAACAGGGCTGGGCAAATAACGGTGGTGGTCAAAGCAAAAAAACAAAAGTAATTTGAGATCAGACAATTTTTTTAAAAAAATGTCTTGACAAAACCATAAAAGCGGCAAAAAAAAAAAGGTTCAGATCAAATCAAATGTTTTAGATAGCACCACAAATGAAATTTTTCTGGACCCTCCCCTCCCCCATGTGTTCCAGCCAAAACGATTTGCTGAATTCAACCCAAGTTTGTGAATAGTTTGGGTCGACATGAATCTGAATTTTGTGGTGAAAAAATATCCATGAAAACACACAAAATTCCCCAGCTCTAGTCAAGAGTACTGTGGGAGCTACATGTGCTGTCTCTAATGAGGGGGGTCTCATGTAACTCTCATGCACCTCCTCTTTTTTGTTTGGAAAGGCACCGTGGGGCTTTGAAGGGAATTTCTTCCAGTTAGGCCCTGATTCTTCAAGCTGCTCCAGGTAGATTTCCATGGGGGTTCTGTGTGAGTACTGAGCATCTTGGAGGATTATGATTAGGGTTAAGGGTATGTCCATACAGCCCATGAGAACAAGCCACCCCGCCCAGGCCGACAGGCTTGGGATAGTGGGGCTCATGCCAGCATTTTGAAAATAGGTGTGTAGACCGTGTTTTGAAGATGCAGCTCTGGATCGAACTTGGGCTCTGAAACCTACCCCCTCAGGTGTCAGGCATCGTGTCCACGTGCTACTTACACAACTATTTCTAGAGCAGTGGCAGAAGCCCTACTACCCAAAGTCTGCCAAACCAGGCTGTGTAGACACACCCCTTGAGATTAGAGGCTGGGACACTGGCCCTTTTGTGAGGGAGCTGGACACGGATTTCTACGACTGCCTGGGGCACAGAAGTGTGTGGAATCTGACTATGAAAATCAGTTGTAGTTGCATAGCATGGAACAGCAAATGAGGTACACTTGTTCTCCAAAGCTTGGCACGTACCTATAACGATGTCATAGCTCACCTTAATTGATTAAACCACTTAAAGTTGGTATGGCAACCGTCAAATTTTCATGTTCTCTCTCTCTGCGTGTACACACACACACACACACACCCTTCCTAACTGTAAGTTCCACTCTATGCATCTGATGAAGTGGGTTCTAGCCCATGAAAACTTATGCTCAGATAAATTGGTTAGTCTCTAAGGTGTCAAAAGTACTCCTCATTCTTTTTGCAGATACAGACTAACATGGCTACTACTCTGAAACTCTTCAAAAAACTGTTACAGCTAGAGTTGGCTGGAAAACGGAGATCCCTTCTTGTGAAAAATTTCATGTCTTGGGGGGGAAAAATCGTCCCCAAACAGGACAAAACTTTCAGGCAGAAAATGAAATTGACAAGATTCCTTCCAGCTGAGGAGATCTGATTTCAATTTTCACCAATTTTTTCATTAGAATTGTAATTTTTCCACAGACGATTTCAGTTTTGCAAGAGAGACATTTTCTGTCCCCAAAAAAGAAAGTTCTGTTGGAGAATTCCTGACCAACTCTGGCTATAACATAACACAGCTGTAAGACAGTTAGTGTCCACACACAAAATGGTTACAAGCTGTGTGAGATCAGCATCAGTCCAGAAACTTGCCTTAAGCAGTCTATCTGGTCTGCAGCTCAATGATGGAGACTTCTGGCACAAAATCCTCAACTCTATGCTGAGTCAAAGGGCTGAAGTGGCATAAATGGGCCCTAAAAATCCCAGTTCAGGACAGGAGACAATTCTCTTGATGCAGGAATGGACTAAGAGAGGTAAGGCAGCCTCAGGGAGATCGCCCTCACAATCCCTCGTGTAGGGGGCGTACCAGGAGCGTGTCAGGGCAGGGATGCATCAGAGAGTACTGCAGAGATTCTGAGACATAATAGGGACCATAGAACAGCCCCAAGGAGGCCTCCAGATCTGTATAAACAACACTGGGGCCTCTCCTGCCCTCAGAGCAGCCCAAGACTGAAAGGGTGCAAAGGTGGCCTAAAGCCACATTACACCCCGCTGCTTTTAGGCTGCACAGCATAGAATCTCACCCTGAAGTTGTCATGGGCCTCAGTCCTGCAAACAGATCCATGCAGGCAGACCCCATGCAGGGGACATTTTCATTGTCCATTCCCTCCATGAAAGTGCTTTACAACAGGACTTAGCAATTTACTCTTTGCCCAGTGGAAGCCAACACATAAAAGCTGCCTCCATGCAGGGTCAAGTCTGTCTTTGTTCAATAATGGAATTTTATTAGTTCATAAATAAATAAGTAGTAAATAAGTGCAGGGGTTGGACAGCTGGTAAAAGTATTATTATAATGGCATCTCAAGGACAGCTGGTTTGCCGCAGGGCTCCTCAAAACTCCCAATTTTATTTATTTAATTTATTTATTTTTGCATAGCTCTACGACCTTACACAACCCTACTCACTTTACGACTTGGCCGGAAGCTTGGAAATCAACAACTGTTTCCTAAATACCATGCTGATAACACAGGTCAAACTTCACCTGCATTGCAGTGCTCTAACTACAACAGGGTCCAGAGGCACTAGAGCATTGAACAGGCACAGGCCAGATTTGACAAATTTCACAATTTTTCTTCCAACAAAGTTATGAGTCAATAATTTGACTGATCCTCTTTGCAACTCTCCCCCACCGCAACCACTAAACCAGCCCTGCATCCTAATGAGCTCTGGCATTCTAAACTAAGAGGTTTACACAATTACAGAGGATAAACTGATAGAATGGATAGTACTCTGCAGTAGTCCAGAGTAAGGGATTAGCAGCAGCAGCAGAGAAAGGAAGAGAAAAGTCACTAATACAATCTTTCTTTTAAAAGTGTTCTGAAATAGACATCATTTTTGAGCCAGCTGACTGCAATGGAGCTATACTGATTATACAGACAGGTTTCAGAGTAGCAGCCATGTTAGTCTGTATCTGTAAAAAACACAAAAACAAAAATGAGTACTTGTGGCACCTTAGAGACTAACCAATTTATTTCAGCATAAGCTTTCGTAGGCTTATGCTGAAATAAATTGGTTAGTCTCTAAGGTGCCACAAGTACTCCTCGGTTGTTTTGTGGGGTTTTTTTTGGTTTTCTTTACTGATTATACTGACGTTCAAGGCCTTTGCTTTCAAGTCAAAATAATTAACAGAGATAAGCCATCATATCCACTCCAAACTTTGTCATAGGAATTGTTCATACACACTAGCTATGGCTCTTAAATATAGTCAAATTGATGATAGCCAATGGCACACAATTTAGTTAGCCATTTTGAAATCTTGTGGGCACGGACAAGGACTACGAAAATTCAGCAATTAACAGCTAATTGCAAACTGATTTTGTTGCAATTTCATTGGACATTTTATTTGCATGCTTAAACCTTCAACCAGTCCATACATTCATGCTACTATCAGCAACAATTTATGCCTAGGAGAAATCAAATTGCAGCATGCCACAAATAGTATTTTGTAGCCCTTGGGTTATTGGTACAGCACAAACAGAAATGAGCTGCTGTAAACGTAAAGACTATGAACTGCTGGGATTTATTAATTTGTTATGTTTTTGCTATCTTTATTTAGCCAATGAAGGCATAATGAAAAACTAACACATTTCAGAAATGACAGAGTAATGATGCATTTATTTCTCCAAAGCAAGCAAAATAATGCATAGTGGCTGTCCTTTGAGAGGGCACAGGACTTCCTGTCATTAAAATAATTTAATCTAGGGGTTTGCCTGGCATATCTTTAGCGAGTACATTTCTGAGAAACACACATCAATTTCTTGCTCTGGGCCCGCTCTTACAACAGTGAATTACTGACGTCACAATCCCAGCTCCAGGAACGGATGAATTATCATTTGACAGTGCTTTGTTATTTTACATGGCTGACAGCAGGCACAAGACCAACTTCTGTTCACCGCCCTCCTAAAACAACTGAACATTACCTAAGGAAGTTCCCTTGAGGCAGACAATTAAACTGGTTCTTTCCAGCTTCCTGTAACATTTCTCCAGAGTCTGAGGCCTTGGCTACACTCGCAAGTTAGAGCTTTAACTCAACTTCCCGTCCACACTGGCAAGGCACGTAGAGCGCTCTGACTCCACTAGAGCATGCCTGGTAATCCACCTCGGCAAGAGGAATAATGTTTGATGCTCCCCCGCTGGAGCGCCACAGCACCAGTGTGGATGCCCTGGTCTGTTAATGCACTCTGATCAGCCTCCAGAAGTGTCCCACAATGCCTGTTCTAGCCACTCTGGTCATCACTTTGAACTCTACTGCCCTGCCCTCAGGTGACCAACCATCAGACCCACCCTTTAAATTTTCTGGGAATTTTGAAAATCCTCTTCCTGTTTGCTCAGCCAGGCGTGGAGTGCTCTGAGTGAATCTTTCCAGGTGACCATGCCTCCAGGAGATCTCCAGTATGGAGCAATGGCGAGGTGCTAGACCTCATCAGTGTTTGGGGGGAGGAAGCTGCTCAGTGACTCCCAGCTGCTCTCCAGCCATAGGAATTATGACACATTCGGGAAGATATCAAGGGACATGATGGAAAATGGCCATGGTCGGGACACAGTGCAGTGCAGTGCAGTGTTAAAGTGAAGGAGCTGTTGAATGCCTACCACAAACCCCGTGAGACAAACGGCCACTACAGTGCTGCCCCCGTGACCTGCCATTTCTATAAAGAGCTGGATATGATACTTGGGGGCGACCCCACCTCAACTTCAAGGACCACCAAGGACACTTCAGAGCCCAGTCCAGGAAGGCAGGAGGAGGAGGAAAGCAGGAATGAGGATGCTGAGGTGGAGGAAGACACCCCAGAATTCCTATATTCATGCAGCCAGGAGCTCTTCTCGAGCCAGGAAGAAGGTAGCCAGACACGGCAGCTGGTGATTGGGGAAGGACAAACACCAGAGGAAGTTTCTAATAAGTGGCTTTTTTGGGGGGGACGTTATTTGGTGCGGGCTCTTGAGGTGAGGAGGGTTAGGGTTGCATGCATGCCAGATGCGGAATAGGGTGTTGATGTGCTCTCTCACATCAGCCTCAGTGATCTCTTCAAAGGTCTCATCCAGAACTTGGGCAATGCACTTGCGCAGGTTTATTGGGAGAGCCACTGTGCTCCTTGTCCCAGTGCTAACATGTCCGTGTCACTGTGCCGTGAGGGGCGGTGGTACCATTTCTGCACACAGGCAAGCTTCATATGGGACAGGGTGGAAGCCGCATTGTAGTAGAAGACCCTCCCTTGCTTCCCCGTTAACCCTCAGCAGCGAGATATGCTCCATTGCCCCATATACCTCAGGTGCCCCATTGCCCCAGCCATTTTAGGCAGATGTGAGCTAGGAGACTTTCCAAAGCCTCCAGCCACTGCCTCCCTCCCTCATTGACTCAGAGAATATCAGGGTTGGAAGGTACCTCAGGAGGTCATCTAGTCCAACCCCCTGCTCAAAGCAGGACTAACCCCCCAACTAAATCATCCCAGCCAGGGCTTTGTCAAGCCTGACCTTAAAAACCTCTAAAGAAGGAGATTCTACCATCTCCCTAGGTAACCCATTCCAGTGCTTCACCACCCTCCACCCCATACACATTTCTGATTACAATGCTCCATCCAGGTAATGGACCTCTGTCACATGCTAAAGCCTTGACCATTGACCATTTTCAGGCCATGCCACAGAGGGCAAACGCCTGTCTACCCATTTTCCTTTTCCGTCCCTGCATCTATCCCGGTGGTCTTCAAACATAGCTGCCTCATTGCCCACTGCAGCCACAGAGGAGAAAAAAGTGTCATGATGTTTTTTCGTCTGGCTGAGGGAGAGCTGCCTGTGGCATTCTGGAGTTGCTCATCTCTGCTACTCTGGGTTCTGCCCCAGTGATTGTCACTGCTGTAGTGTGCCCAGCCTCCGATTTCCGGGTAGCTGCTAGATTACAAAGCCAGCCTCAATGTTCACTCCATATGTTATGCAATCCTGGAAAAAACAAAACTGAAGGTGTCTCCTTAAAAAAAGTAACCACAGCTCGATCCCTTATGTAACATATGCACAGACTCAAGTTTAGCCAGATCTCTTCCTATATTAAATTTTAAAAAGTCACAGCAGCTCAGGACAGGACCATCTGTTAACTGTGTGGGAGATTTGTGACATAATGGTCATGTTCATTCCAGACAAAACACTCTGAATACCATGGGAGGCATTAGAGGAAAATGAGTAACTTTCCCAGTCTGTTCAGTCATTTTAATGGCATGACATCAGCGAGCATCTTTTAAAGGGACAGAAGTGTATGTGCCCTACAAAGTCACCTAGCTTTGCAAAATTCAGTGATTAGCTCTCCTGGAATTCCTGGATTCTCTTGACTTCAAGAGTATTCTTGTTTGTAGGCTATCATTTGAGAAGGTGTCCATTACAGTCCCAATATGGCATGTCCCAATGCCAACAACTCAGGTGTCACTGTTTTTTGAATGACACACTCAAGGCTCCTTGCTCAGCAATTGGCTGAGCACAAGGACATGGAAAATAAAGCCACAGGATGACCGGATTTGAAGTCCTGCTAAGAAGGATAGTGCCTGAAATAGCATCCCAGGACAAGAGTCCTCTGAAAGTATCCTGTGCTCACTAGGAGAAAGGAATGAGGGCAATAGGAGCCAAGTCTAGAGGTGTTAACTTGGGTTTGCATGGGAAACTGATCACTCTAGTTACTTTAATGGGTGTTGGGTCAAAGAATTTAAAATCAACCATCCTCACAGAAATAATGGTTCCTCAGCCACCAAAACAATGGGATGTGTACAGTGCAAACGTGTGTGATTAATACATTCCAGGAAAAACAAACCCGGTTGTTCTAAATTCCTGCCTAATCCTTATAATCTCTCTCACTCAGGCTAGGAAGATATTTATACTGTGCTTGTCACTGTGGTATTTGATGATGTGGGCATCATTTAAATAAACACAGAAATAAGAATATTCTTTAGTGATCATGGACACTAAGGAGCTAATACATACGGTTCCCTATGAGAAGCCCCAGATCATCTATAGGACTAGATAGCATACTATATAGAATACCTTTGCAGGGGTATAACCCTGTATGCCATTCAATAGGATGGCTCAAAAACTGCATAGAAGGAGATGGTAACTGCATTAGGCTAAGCAGAAATCACCCCTCATGTAAAGATGTGTGATTATAAAAACTGTGAACAGCATTAAAAATACCAGTTGGAAGGGTGGACTTTAAAGAGCTGACATCCATCCACTCAGGCCCAGTTTCAACATGGTTAAAAATCATCCGATGAAAGGAAGCCCATGGCATTTTATTTTCCTGGATGAAAGGAATTCAGGGATTAAAGTAAAAAAAAGAAGAAAAAAAAGTCCTTCATCCTCCCCATCAGTTTTTGGGAGCTACAAGATACGGGGTTAGCAAGGAGCCGCTTGGATGGGTTTCCTCAGCCAGTCTGTTGTGCAGTTAACATTTCTTCATTAGACTTCAAAAACATGTGACCCATTGTGACTAAAAGTACACTGACAACGCCTGCCACCTAGTGGTAAAAACATTTCCTTTTAAAAACAGCAAGTAGATTGCCGTGGGGTCAGTCGACTCTAAGACTGATAAAAGAACTGGTTGGGTCTTTTTAGGATTATTACTATTATTTGTATTGTGGTCACACCTGGGCTCCCTAGTCATGCACCAGGATACCATGTGCTTGGTGCTGTACTGAAACAGACCAGAAAGACACAAAATTATCTACAGCAGACACAGAGGTTCTTATCAAGAAACGAACTGCCTCGCTAACCAGCAGCAAAGCAGTTGTCTATGCTTTGCTCCTAACTTGTGGCAGTACTGTTTGTTTCACTGCACCCAAATATTATATAGGGGTCTACTAAATGATCAAATGGGGCCTGCGTCCACTAACATCCCCAATGCTTCTCTTGCCTGCCCACCCTCAAAGCTTCAGGGTACTTGAGACACTTTTCTACAGTAAAGTCTCCATCACCCCAGAAAGCACTCCTGCTGGCACAGCCTCACCTACATTTATGCCACACTATCTTTCTGATGCTCATCACTGTAATTTTCAAATGATGCACCTCTCTGATGAGGAATGCACTGAAAACCCCCCCAAAAAACCTTGCTTTGGGTTTTTTAAAGAGTTGTTGTTGAGCATCCCAACTCTCACTGGGGTATTTCAGATGTTAAACAGCCCTGCAGGGAGATGTAAAACGGGCACCCCAGAGGAGATGTGAGAGCTCAGTATGTCTCAGGATCAGGCTGTTCATTGCCTTTAAGGCAGGGGTGGGGAACCTCCGGCCCGCCAAATCATTTTACTCCACGCTGGGGCCGGGAAGCGCCGCGCAGGCTACCACCGCCGGCCGGGGGCGGCTCCGCGCTGGGGCCGGGAAGCGCCGCGCGGCCACCCTCTGCCGGGCGGTGAAACAAGGAGCCGCGGGGAGCCGACGGTTGGGGGGGGGGGGTGAAGAGACCGGGCTGGGTGGGTCAGTCGGGGGGGGGGGGTGTAGGGAAGGAGGTTTGGTGGGGGGGAGGCTGGGCTGGGCGGGTCAGGCAGGCGGCAGGACCCTGGCTGGCAAGGGGCCAGCGGGGAAACCCCAAAGCAGTGCAGGGCTAAGGACTCCGCCTGCCACTGCTTTGGGGTTTCCCCTGCTGGCCCCTTGCCAGCTGGGGTCTCAGCTCCCGTTGCCAGCCTGGGCTTCGGGGGGGGGGGGGGGCGGCCCGCGGATGACTTTATAACTGTCAAAATGGCCCTTGGCGGAAAAAAGGTTCCCCACCCCTGCTTTAAGGTATGACAAGCCCTCAAAATTGGTGGTTATTTTAAGATTTCTAATGAGGGGCCTGACACCTTATCAATTGTAATGTATGGCCCAAGTTTTTAAAATGTATATGAATAATGAATGAAAATGTCATTTTAAAAACTTAAAGCAATTAAGCTTTATTAATATAACTTCATGGAAAGAACAGAAATGAATACCGGGGGAAATTCACCCCTGTGCAGAGAGCGAGTACAAAGACTATCCATCACTTTAGCCCCACTAAGCCCTGTTTTGATCATTTAAATGTCATCTGCACTGGAGTGAATTTCACCCCCAGCCAATACACGTCACAGCTGCTAATCTTAAACCTACATAAATCAAGTATCAGAGGGGTAAGCCGTGTTAGTCTGGATCTGCAAAAGCGACAAAGAGTCCTGTGGCACCTTACAGACTAACAGACATATTGGAGCATAAGCGTTCATGGGTGAATACCCATTTTGTCAGATGCATTCACCCACGAACGCTTAGGCTCCAATACATCTGTTAGTCTATAATGTGCCACAGGACTCCTTGTCGCTTTAACATTAAGTTATTGTGGGTTACAGCTGACATGGCTAAGAACAGAATTAAGCCCAAGCACTACAAATCACAATTAAGCATGTTAATTTGAAATTATTTATTTTTTAGCGTCTCTATTATTTTGTTTTAATTTATTATAGGTACACGGATGTTTACCATGGCTCTTGGACAATCCTGATAACTAGGGTGACCAGATGTCCCAATTTTATAGGAACAGTCCCGATTTTGGGTTTTTTTCCCTAATATAGGCTCCTATTGCACATACCCCATTCTGATTTTTCACACTTGCTATCTGGTCACCCTACTGATAATAAACCAATCACTCTCAATCTGGGGGATTCTCCCAGGAAACATTTTAATTAAATAAAGTCACAGCTAAGTGGGGTAACTGTTACTGGCAGAAAGTCCTGTCATAGTAGATCAGGGCTCTAGTAATATCTAACATTATGAGACCTTTCCAATCCTATTTCTATGCAATCCATTAGTAAGTTATTAACCTGGGTCCTTGCACCTTTGTGCTACGAAAATCAAAGGGAAATTCATCTAAGGGCCTCTGTACTTGTGACAGTGCTGGATATATAAACCCTGTTTCTGTTCAGGATAGGTTGCTTTGTGAAATACATAAAACTCAAGCAAAACTCTCTCCTCCAGCATGTGGGAGTAGCTTCCCAGGGCTCCACCCGAAGCTGGGATGGAGCTTTTCACCACTCAAAACACAAACACCGTCAGTCAGGTTGCCAGAGCGCACTCCTCCTCCGTTAGGGATTCATCAAGCAGCAGTGAAGTACATGTGATTAAAGGATAGTTTCTTCTATGGCCCTCTGAGGGAAAAGGCAGGCTCTAGGAGATGTCAGTAGAAGACAGTCTAATAATGGATAGAAATGAGTTGTAGCAGTTTGAAAGAGCTTCAGTACCCAAGTTACTTAGATCTCCACAGGAAAGACGGTTTAGCAATGTACATCCACATGCTGAGAGAGAGCTATTCTACACTGAGCTGGCCCAATGTCCACTAAAGTCAATGGGACTCTTTCCATTGACTTCAGTGGGCTTTTGATCAGACCCCGCACTAGCTAGGAAAATAAACAAGAGCCAACAGATTTCCCCCCCAAAATCTAATTCTTTGAGGTTGCAGAGTTGTGCAGTAGTGGGGACAGCGCAGTGTCATTCAATTCTCTAACCAGGATCTCTAGGTCTGAGATCCCTTACTGACCAGTTCAGAGGATTGTGTGGAGAAGGGAGGCTCAGAGTACGTCAGGGGGGATGGCAGTGACACAGGCTCTGTTGCCAGGAAGGACGGCACAGCAGGTCTTCCCCATAGTTGCAGTTTTGGTAAGCAGCTCCGAACGAGTCAGGATTTTGCTAGGCAAACAGGGATGTTGATGCTAGAGGTGGAACTTGCTGGAACCTTTGCCCTGCCCTCAACCCCATCAGTCACATGGAGAAACTGCGACTATGGCAGGTTTTGAGGGAACGGTCCGCGGTGGCTTTGCTATCCACTCAGCTCTGCTTATAGCAGGGGAGGAAAAACCCTCAGGAAGCCGCCCTGCTACCGAGCGCACGGGGAGCCATGCCATACTCACAGGCGTCTGAAAACAGTAGAAAAGCTGGGTGAGGAATGGGTGGCTTCTGGCCAGGGTCAGGATGCGCTTCTCTGTCATGGTGCATTCCACATCATCATCCTGGAGAATGACGTCCTTCTTCAGCACCTTCACGGCATACAGCTGGTCGGTCTCTTTTATTTTGGCAAGCATCACCTAAACCAAAGCAAGAGAATCAACGGCATGGGCTAAATCCTGCCCTCTCCCTCACAAATATGGCAGGAGGACACAGGGGCCTCTCACACCACTTGGCAGGAGACAGAAGGCAGCATATCTTTACAGCACAGTGTCGTGAAGTCCAGCCAATGAATGAGGTCAGTGTCAGCAGACATGGGTGTGGCCACCAGTGTGGCCATGTAGTGACAAAGCTACCTGGCATGCGTGCTGCTAAGAGAGCAGGCCCTATACAGCAGAAGCGGACATGCAGATTGCTCAGTGCTATACGGAGCAAATCTCTCCAAGACCTGGCCAGTGGCATCCTCCCAGTGCCAGCAGGAATCTTCTACCATAACACACATCAAGCCATGTCTTCTGTATCACGTTGCTGCACAATTGTCCCATTCACCAATTTTGACTGCACCATTTGCACGATGGCTTTGAGACAAAAACTAGACGAGTGTTTTGCTAGTAGGTGGAGAATGAGCTCTGAACCACACTGAGCTCCTAGACTATTCCCTTGCACCCTTTAAAAGAGAAATTCATCTTCCCAAGGAAGTGCTGCACAAGTGAGCACTAATGCTGCAACATACATGCCATTTCTATTATGCTCCCTTGCATGCAGAAATTATTCTTTTGGTTGAGGCTGTTTTCCTTTTTCTGTTGTAGCCAGTGCTTCAATTTGTGGTAGTTTTACTTTCCCCTCCTATAGCTGGTCTTTCTGTATACTATATGTATAATCACCCTGATATTCACACGTGCGGCGCTTCCCCGCAGCCCCATAGTTTCCAGTCATGTTTTTCTTCACAGGGATCTTACCTTTTATCTGTTCTGGGAAGCACCTCATGTACTTGGGAGACATTAAAATAACAAACACAACCATCACTACCACCACCACTATTTTGTGAAGAGCAGGGAATAAAAATCACCTTCCCAAAACTGCCCTTTCCCAACACTCGGATGAAGGTTAAGTCTTTGATCCCGAATCTGCTTGCTGAACTTCCAGTCACACCGTTGCCGTTGTTTGGACGTTCTTTTCCCTGGCGCCTCAGCGTGGACCTTGAAACTAATTTCTGTGGAGGAAAATAACCAAGTTTGCCTAAAAATTGCCTAAAAATAACAGAGTTTGCCTAAAAATTGTATCTCCACAACGATATGCCACAGTGTTTACTAACGATGTATCTGTCTGGGTATGTCTGCTGTGCTCAGCTGCACTGTACTGCAGCTGAAATATGTTGAGCATAATATCACCTCAGGCGCAACAAGCCCACCCATCATCCATGGCCACAAGGAACATGAGAACTGGTTCTTACTCTGTGTTTTACCTTGTAAAGTCCCTTTCTAAACCTAATGGGCAAGCCTGAGCGCCCTCCATTGGAAATGGGAGAGCTGAGTGAAAAAGCCTGGGAATTTCCCATCTGAATTATAGGGATATGAATAAATATGGCTACTTTAATACCTTACAGCATAAACAGTATCAGTGACATCTGGAATCCAGAAAGATTTGTGCCTAGCCACTTCTCCTCACTCTCCATTCTTGCTTACTAGCTACCTCCCTACCACTAGGCTGCTGGCTTCCTCCTTCAATACAAATTCCTTTGCAGCTTCCTTCTCCCTAATTATAGGGAAGATCCAATTTGACAGTGTCCCTTTATATTTTCAAGAATACTACCAATATCAATATCTTTCTACAGCTATTATTTTTGCAGTAGTTAGACCAAGTCAATATCTAGTACTCTCTGTTCATGCATCTATGGATGTGGATGTGTAGACAAGCCCCAAATACTTATAAAATATAGGACATTCTTGCTCCTTCCCCCCCCTCCTCCCCCAAACTTAGTCACACACAGATTTCTTGAGCTCCACCTTGTGACGGTTTCATAGTAAAGCAAAATTCACAGCTGCACAGTGAGACCTTTGACCAGGCGAACGTTACAGTCATTGAAAATTCAGCCATGCAGAACAAAACCAAACCATTTGGAACAGCTCCCCAAATCCCTAACAAATATAAGCTCCCAATACACCCTGATAACAATCACATCCTTTACCTCACAATTAGGTCTGGGGGTGGGTGGGAAGGTGTCTGGGTGGGTGAGGGGTGAGGTGTGGGTGTTGGGGTTGGTCAGGGGGCTTTGGGGTTGGTAGAGGGGTGATGTGGGGGTGTTGGGTTTGGGTGGGGGGGTGAAAATGTGAGTCGGGGTTGGTCGAGGGGTAAGTGAGGTGGGGGTGTCGGGTTTGGTCGGGGGGGGGTGAGGTGGGGGTGTCAGGTTTGCTCTCTGCCCCCTCCAACAGACCCCGTACTCGCTCAGCTCTCTGCCCCCTCCTCACCTCCGACTGACCCGAGCAACGCCGGGTATTTTCGCTAATAAATAATAATATCTAGTTCTCATATATTACTTCCCATCTATAGATATCAAAGCACTGTACAAAAAAGGTGAGCACCATGACTTCCATTTTACAGAGGGCTAAATTGAGACAGAGGGAGGTACAGCAACTTGCCCAAGATCAGCCAGAAAAGCAGTAGCAGAGCTAGGAATAGAACCCAGGTCTCCCGAGTCCCTGTGTAGTGCTCTATTCACTAGGCCACACTATCTCTCTATGTGCCAGTGGACATGTCCTTGAATAACATTCACCTTTAAACTAGATTTGGGGCTGGATGCTCCTCTCACTTGTACCACTCAGGCACGGTTCAATGGAGTTTCACTGCTGTAAATGTGAGAGGAGAATCAGACCCTGGATTTTGCCACATTTTACACTGGTCTAACAGAAAAATACACATCAAAGCCTCTGCAATATAAGCTTGGAAACTGAACATTAAGGAAACACCTCACCTGGAAAATGAATGTCACAGAACAAAAGAAAATTGGTCCAGTGTAGCCTGCAATGTCTTTCATTCTAATCAAAGCCCTAACCAACTTCTCTTGTGCTTGTACAAATGACACAGCTGTAAAGTCTGATAAAGAAAAGTCTCACCGAATTTGGAGAAATATTTCCTGGCTGCAGGCCCATGCACGCCAAGGTTTTGGCCAGTTCTGCTGCATTCACCCCACAGTTGGGTGCCACGTTGGCTTGGCACCTAATATGTACATTCATTTTACACACTAAGGGGGTGAAAAATAAAATGAAGTGAACAATTGGAACAACGCTGAAAGGCTCAGAATGTTACGGCTGAAAAATATCATGGACTAAAGGATTTCACTCCTGACAATCAATATCATTGCCCTGATCCTGCGCCACTGAAGCCAAAGACTTTTGCCAAAGGGACTTGCAATAGAAGCAGGATCGGGGCTCCTATGAGAGAACAAGGCTATGGTGACAGTACACCAAACTACCCAGTATGATGCAACATGTCAGATGTCCACTTGTGTACATGGAGGAGTGTGGTGGGTACAAGAGGTACATGCATTACTTTGCAGCTATGCCCACAGATACAAATTAGCTCCAGGATGCCATGAAAAAGACAGAAGACGACAAAAAAGCTGGGTGAATAACTGATGTTTCAGTTTGCTGGGCAAATAAAAAATTTAAGAACATTATCAGGGAACCCAAAAGTTGAAAGAAAGTGTTTTGAGTTCAACAAATTATTTCATTTAGTTTTTGAGCTTTTTAAAAAATGTTTTTTACTTCTTTTTTTTTATAAATTAAAGCACATTTCTAAATGAAGTTATTTCAAATGAAAAAAATCCAAGGCTTTTGCTTCAAAAATGTTCAAAAACTGAATTATTGTATTTTATTATTTTTAAGGCTTTTTTTCAACAAACTATTCAGCTAATTTGAGACAAAACTGAAAAATGTTTTGGTCAATTTGAATCTACATTTTTTTGGCAAAACTCTAGTTTACAACTATCTAGTTTCACATCTATATCATTCAACAGAAAATTAAACTCACACAGACACAGAACACTTGGGGAGATGAAGGCAAATGGAGATAGAGCATTGTTACTTAAATGGCTTGACAAGAACAGTCAAATAAAAACTAAATGCTAGAAAAGCCTTTGCAGTCAATGAACTGTGTGACAAAGAGCCATGTTAATCAACAAACATTGATGACTTTGTCCGTTAATGTTTTTTCCACTACCTTGTTAGTATTCACTGCTTAAGCAAAGGCTCTCAGGTAAATAGAAAGAGCAATGCTGGAAGTACAATGTCCATGAGTATTTTTAGCTATGTGAGTGAAAGAAAACTGGACAGACAGTGCAAATCAGAATCCACTCTGCAGCCTGGAAAAACAAGAGCTATACATCACTTTTGTATGGATGGACTAGAGAGGAATGTAATTTTCTTTCAACAGTTTAAGCTAAAATATAAAGGAAATTGTCCTCTCAGCTCTTTGATTTTCCACACATCCATAGAAGTTTTCCTAAGAAAGCCTGAAGAAAGAATAAGGCTTTCTTACTTTTACACTGCAGTCCCTGTCGCATTATCCCCCACAGCAAAGAACCACAATGATCGCAGAAGGTTGGTACTTTGTAGTTGTGGATTCTAAACTTGTGAGGAATGTTGATTCCAAATCTTTGTTCAGAAACCTGAGAAGGAATCAAAAAGAAACACAGGGTAGAAAAATCAGTACAGAGATAATTTTATTAATAAAAAATGCATTAATGTAAGAGCAGAGGATTGGACTAGATGACCTCCTGAGGTCTCTTCCAACCCTAACCTTCTATGATTAGAACAACTGCAGTTTTAAAAAAAATCCGAGTTCTGAAAGTGTCATCTCTGCTCTCCACTGCATTGTAATTTACCGAATGGTAATGCTGTAATGTATTGATTGAGCTCTAATCAGCAATCAACCTGCTCTGGCAGTTTTTTTGACATGCCTTGTAAGTAGAACAATGTAGATTTTACCAAGGATACATTAGCTAATTTCAAATTCTTACAATGAACTTGGAATTATTAAAATTAGATGGGACATATGTTTGCCTCATCACAAACCTATCAAGCCATTTAAGCACCAAATACAAATTATTGCTAACTACAGGAATTTGTTACTAACTAATCAGCATTAAAATGTTTAAGTTACACGCAAAAATACAATTCTTTAAAGATGCTGGATCTCTATCATTTTTAGTACATGGCATCAGTTTTCCCAGGTCTTCCAATATTCCTCATTCTCTTTCCCCCCTGATTTTATCAACGTTTATTTCCATTTTGGACCCGATTTATCTCCACTTCCCTCCCCTGCCCTTCCCACACACACATCTCGGGTTATCCCTCTTTTCCAGTGTGAACTATTTAGATCACAAATGCAGAACCAGAAAAGTTTAGAAAATGCTACACATGTTGAACAAATGGATTCTATTTTATTTTGTGCCTCAACATTTGGGTCCTGGCAGATTGAAAGGTGAATCCATATCTTAAGTAATTAAAATATAGGTGTCAATGGAACAACATGGAATGAAAAACAATGGTTTCAAGTCAATGATACCTCTTGAACTTTCTCTCTCTCTCTCTCTCTCTCTTTTTTTTTTTTTAAGAGCTTAGGTCTTTGTGCATTAAAGTGATTAATTGCCATCTTGAGAGATTCGGTATTTGACTGACGTTTTAGGATTGGTGAGGAGTTATTTTAAAGTTTAACTCAACAGTTCTGGTAAGAAATAGTGAGCAATGGCATCTGTTTACATGTTCTCGAAAGAACGTTATTGGTTACAATACACCTTTTGTGGTGTAGATTTACCCCATGACTAGGAATATTCCTCATGGATCTTGGTCCTGGATGGATACTATAGAAACACAGGAGATAGGATGGGAGGTGATCATCTGGGTCAGAGTCCAGTCACCTGCTGTTGCAGGCAAATCTGTCATATAATCCCATTCATAAATTTAGCAAACTCTGCCTTAAAATTAGTGAGGTTGTTTGTCTTCACTACTCCTGCTCATAGGATTGTTCCAGAGCCTGCCTTCCTATGATGGTTTGGAACCTTTTTTCTAGTTTCCAGCATAACTTTACTCATGAACAGTTTATATCATTTCTTCTTGTCCCAACATTGTCCTTTCAGTGAAACAGCTCTTCTCCCTCCCTGGCATTTACTCCCTGATGTATTTATAAAGCGCATATCCCTTCTCAAGCTTTGTGTTGCTAAGTTAAACACACCAAGCTATTTTATTCTTCTCTTTTAAGAAAGATAGGGTCTATAATTCCCCTGATTACCGTAGCAGCCCTTCTCTGAACTTCTTCTGGTTTGATCATGGACAGGACATGGATAGTCTGAACCAGTGGTGAGGGCTGGGACATGGCCTAGTGGGTAGAGCTGAAGCTCTGCCTAGTGGTTGGAGCCAGAAGCCAAACAAGGGAACAGGGCTGGCAGACTGGAACTGGACAGGAACAAGGCCTGAACAGGTCTGGAGCGAAGCTGGAAACAAGCAGGTGATCACAGCTGTGGGCATAAATGTTCAGCAGCATATGACTGGCTGCTGCTGCTCAGCTTAAATGCAGACCTGTAGGCTTCTTGCAGCTAATCAGGTGATGCTGCTACAACCCAACTAGGCTCATGAACCAGCCTGAGTGCTGAGCCATCTAGCACCAGGCTCAGCTGAGGGAAATCGGGCCCACAGTTCTTGACAGTTTTGAATTAATCTTTCTTGAATACGGGTAACCAGAACTGTATCTAATACACCTCTACCCCAATAGAACTCGGTCCTCGGGAGCCATAACACCTTACCACTTTATAGGTGAAACCGCGTTATATCGAACTTGCTATGGAGGGCTGGGTAGGGAAGGCTGTGCCTCCCCAAACAGCCTGGCCCCGCCCCCTATCCGACCCCCACCTACTTCCCACCCCAACTGACCCCTCAGAACTCCCAACCTATCCAACCCTCCTGCTTCCTGTCCCCTGATTGTCTCCAAGACCCTCTGGCCCTTATCCAACCCTCTGGCCCCGGCCCAGCCCCCTTAACACGCCATTCAGAGCACCCACAGAGAAAAATTGGTGGGTACAGAGCACCACTGGCAGCTCCCCACCCCCTCCATCCCAGCTCACCTCTGCTCCACCTCCTCCCCTGAGCGCATTGCAGGCACTCCGCTTCTCCCCCATCCCTCTCCCTCTCGAGGTTTGCCGCAAAACAGCTGTTTAGTGTGGCAAGCCTGGCAGGGAGGTTGAGGGGGAGAATCAGAGTGCGAGGGGGAGGAGGCAGAGTGGAGGTGAGCTGTAGCAGGGAGTAGTTCCTCTTCCCCCCCCCCCCCCCCGTTAATTGCTGCGGCCCTCCCCGCACCACACACACCCTGTCCAAGCTCACCTCCACTCTGCCTCCTCCCCCGAGTGCGCTGCCGCTCTGCTTGTGCAAGCTTGGGAGGGAGGGGGGAGGAGGGAAAATGTTTTACCGTGTTTTATCCGAATTTGTGATATATCGGATTGCGTTATATCAGGGTAGAGGTGTATTCCAGATGAAGTCTTACCAGCACTTTGTACAATGGCAGAAATACTTCCCAATTTCTAGGGGAAATTATATCACCTGATACCTCCTAAATGTTATCAAGCTCTAGGAATGGGCTCTACAATTCACCAAACAGTCACAGCCCTACCTAAAAGAGCAAAAGCTATGGAAGAAGGAAGAATTATTATTAATAATAATAATAATAAAAGATCAAGAGGTGATTTGATTATGGTGTACAAGTACTTTCCTCAGGGGGAAAAACAGCTACGAAGGGGCTGTTTAATCACGCAAAAGGTATACCAAGGAGTCCAAGCCAGAGAAATTCAAACTAGAAATAAGACAATTATTTAAAAGTGAGGATGATTAATCATTGGAACAAACTGCCAAGGGGAGTGGTAGATTCTCCAGCTCTGGAAGTCTTCAGATCAAGACTGGATGCAAACAAAACATGTTTTAGTCAAACACAAATTATTTGGCTCAACAGAGGATGAAATTCTATGGTGTCTGTTGTGCAACAGGTTATACCATATGATCTAGTAGGGTATGTCTTCACTACAGCAGGAGGTCGATTTCCCTTAAATCGATTTTTTAAAGCAGACTGTATAGAGTCGATTTTGTGCGTCCCCACTAAGCACAGCAAGTCGGCAGTGTCTGTCCCCACAACTGTGGCAAGTGTCGACATAGTGAGTGTTGCACTGTGGGTAGATATCCCACTGTTCCGGGAGTCCCCAGCAGGCACCACCTTTCGAGGCAGCCGGGCACGCTCCCCAGGGGACCCCCCGTGCCTGCCCGAACAGCTCGGCGCCGGCTCCCCCCCGTGCCCGCCCGAGCAGCTCCACAGACCCCCCCGAGCAGCTAGCTCCACGCCAGCTCCCCCCCCCCAGCCCACCCAAGCAGCTCCGCGGATCCCCCGTGCCCGCCCGAGCAGCTCCGCACCGGCTCCCCCCCACCCGCCCGAGCAGCTCCGCGGACCCCTGCTCGGGCGGGCGGGGGGGAGCCGGCGCGGAGCTAGCTGCTCGGGCGGGCGGGGGGGAGCCGGCGCGGAGCTAGCTGCTCGGGCGGGCGGGGGGGAGCCGGCGCGGAGCTAGCTGCTCGGGCGGGCGGGGGGGAGCCGGCGCGGAGCTAGCTGCTCGGGCGGGCGGGGGGGAGCCGGCGCGGAGCTAGCTGCTCGGGCGGACGGGGGGGAGCCGGCGCGGAGCTAGCTGCTCGGGCGGGCACAGGGGGTCCGCGGAGCTGCTCGGACTGGTGGCTTGTCCCCTGGGGAGCAAACGGGCATTGTGGAAGGTCGGAGGCTAGTTGTCACATGCATCCTCACTAGTTCACAATCGACCCAGAGAGGTCGATTTCAGCGCTACTCCTCTCGTTAGGGAGGAGTACAGAAGTCGATTTTGAGGTCCCTTTAAATCGACTCAAATGACATGCATGTGAGGACGGGTACATGTTTATATCGACTTAACGTCGCTAAAGTCGACGTTAAGCTGTAGTGGGGACCAGCCCTAAATGGTCACTTCTGGCCTTAACATCTATGAATATCTGAATGGAGATTAGAAGCCAAAGAAAAATAAATTTCATTATTTTGCAACCACTACCACCCACACAAACCTGAAGAATCAGGCAGTCCTACGATCCAAGTAACCAACCGTGACTTTACCTTGGTGTCTGTCTTGTTAATATTGTTTTGGCACGTGCAGGCTGTAACAATTAGATGATGGCAACGCTTGTGTACAACACAGGTGCATACTAGGAAACAAAAGAAACATATTGAACTTTATCAAAAAGACTAAAAATGTATCAAACAATAAACTGGGCTCTGTTAGATTCCATTTAAAT
Organism: Sternotherus odoratus; assembly: GCA_032164245.1. Classification (NCBI taxonomy): domain Eukaryota; kingdom Metazoa; phylum Chordata; order Testudines; family Kinosternidae; genus Sternotherus; species Sternotherus odoratus. Next base: position 11,841,054 of record JAVMKO010000006.1, on the reverse strand, counting down.
CAGCAGGAGGTAATGGAACGATAGGAGAAACGTACATCTTACCTGAGATTTTCAAAGCTGCCTAAAGGATTTGGATATCCAGTTTCCATTTATTTTAACAGAAATTGGAGGCCCAAATCCTCTAAGAAGTTTCGAAAATCTCAGCCTATACAATTATGGGGAGATACACACAGAAATGTCAGTGCAATCCAAACAGGACTAATAATCAGTATGTTCACCGAAATCTTCCAATAAAGAATATTACAGGTGATGCAAACAAAGGCCAAAGGGGACATTGCTTTGATACTTTTAGGACCCCAGACACAGAAGAAGGGATATTTGCGAGGTTAAATGTGCCTCCAAGACGGGATATTTGCATGGCCAAATGTAACTCACTGGTGAGTAGAGAGTCAGGGAGGTAGCCGTGTTAGTCTGGAATAGCAGAGGTAACAAAGTCCTGTGGCACCTTAAAGACTAACTATAAAGTTTTGAAGCATGAGCTTTCGTGGGCTAATACCCACTTCGTCGGATGCAGGCCTGCATCCGACGAAGTGGGTATTAGCCCACGAAAGCTCATGCTTCAAAACTTTATAGTTAGTCTTTAAGGTGCCACAGGACTTTGTTACCTCACTGGTGAGTGTGTATCTATAGATCCCCCAGTGCCATCCACTGGCTTGCATTTGCAAGAGCCTATCAGTAAATGAACCCTTTCTTTTTGTTGAGCTTAGGCAGGAAACATTTGGTTTATCTGCAGGTCGAGTCAATGTGAACACACTGGTGTCCCAGCACACCTCGTAAGAGCCAAGCTTCATTATTAAGACTTACTGAAAGACCATTCCTGCAGGAAGCCAACTTAGTCATATTGCATAGCACTCTAGTGCAAAGGCACATGGAAAGGGAGAGGCCAAGACGAACTAATGAGAATTCATTATAAGAAAAAAATACTGTAAAAATCAATACAGCATATTACTTTGCATTCGGCAAAAATACTAGGTCAAACCACAGAATATCCCTTTGAAGTAATTTCTCTAATGTAAATTGTTTTTAATTGCATGGTTAACAGAATTATTGGAGGGAAAAGCCATCCACACAGGGGCCTGGAGACTGCATGCCTAATGAAGACTGGACACTATGTTGAGGTGACACAGGTCCCAAACTGACAATGAACTACGAGGAGTTCCACTGACTTCAGTGGGGCTCAATGAAGTGGCAGGAGTCCACCCCCATGGAGCACAGGAATTGGGGTCATCGCATGAGGATGCTCCTGCAGGCATAGGTATGAGCAAGCTCTCATGCAGCCAGCCTATCACTGCTAATTCACACCAGTTTGGCTGGCTCAAAGAGCAGAATGAATAGTGACTTCAGAGAAAAGTGCAGTCAGCATGGCCTTGTTGGAAGGCGATGCAGCTCAGTGTTGGAATATTCTATAATATACGGTATATGGATATAACACTTTACCTTGGCACTGGTATCCCTGCTTCCCAAATACTCCCCTGTTCGAAACAAAACAAAACATGGAACGTGATTCACAATCACAAACCAAAACAGTTTAGCAGTAGTTTCATGAGGGCATAAGTGAAAGGCAATGGAGCCCAAGCATTCGGATTTCCAAAGCAAAGAGCCAGTGGTGACAAGACGACAATGAGCAGGCTCTGATTCACTGCATGTAGCAAAGGGACAAGGCTTTGGCTCACAGGGTAAGCTATCAAAATGCATCTTTTTTTCCACATTAAATCTCTCACTGTATTTCCTTAGGTACTTCTACATTACTCTAAACCCAACAATTATTAGATGGACCAGATTACAGGACCTCCATAATTACCTCTGAAGGCCTTATGTTTCACATGGAATAGAGAGATGTAAGAGTGGGAGATATTTGCCTCTTCCTCTACCCATGCTCCTCTCAGCCATTTCAGTTGAATGGATTGTTACCCCCTACCTTTCTACCCATTTTAGCTCCACATCTATTAACCTGCTCTTTACGCCTTGAATGGTTTTCTTCTCCTCATTCACCCAGCATTCACTCTCTCCTCCTTCAAACCCACTTCTGCAAACAGCCATTCCTGCTTTCTTCTCACCACCAGTAATTCCCACAACATCAACTGAACTGCTGTCCAGGGTCTTGTATAACCATTAGTCTTGTCTAGATCAGGCTATAAGCTCTGTTCCATAATTGACATTTGTAAAGCAACACGTAACTAATGGTCATGCGCTTGTCCACATGGTCAGTTAGCACATAGTAAGCTCGGTGTAAATCTGCAAAGCACTAGCTTGCTGTGTACTAACTCACAGCATGAGCCCTGCTACTCTGCACTAAAAGTTCCATAGTGCACTTTGACCTACTGCTGCAGTAGTGGGGTTCACACAGCCACTTAATGTGCAGCAGAATAGTGAGCTGTACAATCACAGCCTGGGATGAAGTGCACTCTCCATGTGCACAAACCCTCAGTGGAAGGAAAAGCCCAGCTGGTTGTTTTTTAAGTCATTCTTACCAGATAAACTCCTTGCAGTGGGAGCAGTACGTTGGTTGTCGCAAATATGTAGCCATAAATTTGTGCCCATTGACTTGATGTACTCTTCTTCGCATAGCCCTCTGGCGTTTCCGAGTAAAATTTTTAAAAATTCTCTCTCTCTGGAGGGTTCCTAAGCAGAAAAAAATACAACATAAAATTTAATTTATGGTTATCCATAGAACAGGGAGAATACTTCTTCTTTTATATAATGTTTTTGAGCCATGTATCTCGGAGCACTTTACAAGGTTATCAATCACTAGCATAAGTGCCCGGCGCTGCTCGGGTCAGTCGGAGGTGGGGAGGTGGCAGACAGCTGACACCCCCTGACCAACCCCAACACCCACACCTCACCCCTCACCCACCCCGACACCTTCCCACCCCCCGAAGCAAACGCAACACCCACACCTCACCCCCCGACCGAATCCGACACCCCCACCTCACTTACCGTCCCACCAAACCCAATTCGGATCCATCGCAGGCGGGGAGGGGGCCCAGAGCCGATGGATTCCAGGGACCTTCGCAGGTGGGGGAGGGGGGGCACAGGGCTGATGTAGTCCGGGGTTCCGTTGGGGAGGGGGGAGGGGCAGAGAACTGAGTGATCTCCGGGGTTCCGTTCGGGAGGGGGGAGGGGCAGAGAACTGAGGGATCTCCGGGGTTCCGTTGGGGAGGTGGGAGGGGCAGAGAACTGAGGGATCTCCGGGGTTCCGTTGGGGAGGTGGGAGGGGTGAGCTGAGCGAGTGAGGTGTCTGTTGGAGGGGGGTATTATGACATCATCACCACCTAACTGCCCAGTTGATGTGATTGGCCCTGAAAGACTTTCACCCCTGGGGGGCGTCAGAGGTGAGATCCGAAAATTTTTCGACCCTTACCAGCATCTAGACCCCAAGACCCCTCACTGTACCAAAATTCAAGTCTCTGGCTCAAACGGTGCGGGAGGACTTCGCAGTCATACGTACATACATACATACATACACACATACATACATACACCACTTGACTTTTATATATATAGATTATAACCCCGGTTTAAAGACAGGGAAACTGCAGAGAGAGAAAATATTTGTGCCTGGTCACAGAACAAGACAATGGCAAAGAGAAGAACTGGACCCATATCTCCAGAGTCCCAGTCCAGTGTCCTATCCACTAGATCATAATTGTCACTTGCTCAATGAATGCTGTTTACCTCATCTTTGGTACTCTCATGCTACATCTAAGCATCACCCTTTGGGGGATATTTTACTTTAAGTATTAAACAAGACATAGAGACCTATATTTTTAGGAGTGATCAGTGGTTTTAGGGGACTCCATTTTTTGATGCCCGCCTGGCAGCCTCATAAAGGAGCCTGGTTTATCAGACGCTTGGCATTTAGCACTTTCTGAAAAAAAGGCCCCTTTAAATTATCTCACTGTGTGCACAAAAACTGAATTACCCCAAATCATTAGTCAATTTTTTAAAAAAATGAGGACTAATTTAGCCATAATAAAGATATCTTCCTGCAAAGTTAAAGTTAGGCAAAACATGCACTGAGTCATTTCTAAATCACAGAACTATTGTCTATATCAATAAAGCCATTCACACATATTAACGGATATCTAAACATAAAATCATAGTGATCTTGCATTTTCCTGTTTACAGAGCACCTAGAACGACCCCAGCACTGACCAGGTTTGACCTTGCTTAGCTTCTCAGATCAAAGGCAGTAGACATTTGCATCAGATAAAAGACATGAATATACCCTGTTTCCCCGAAAATAAGACAGTGTCATATTAATTTTTGCTCCCAAAGATGCGCTATGTCTTATTTTCAGGGGATGTCTTATTTTTCCATGAAGAAGAATACAGTACACATTTATTGTTGAACAAAAAAAAAGGAAGTTTACTACCTGTATACGGTACGGTAGTAGTTGTCATCACAAACCAGCATAACCAGACAAACATAACCAGCATAATCAGATAAACCAGCATAACCAGACAAACTAGGGTGACCAGATGACAAGAAAAAAATATCGGGACACATGGGGGGGGAGGGGGAATGGGGGACGGGGGGAATGGAGGGGGGGGAAGTAGAGGGGATGGGGAGGGGAAGTAGAGGCTTCCCCCCCCCCACTGGACCCATGGGGGCAGGGTCTGAGGAAGCAATGGGTCAGGGGTGCAGGGGCCCGGCTCCAGGTGCAGGGGTGCAGCCCCACCGTGGGTTGGGGATCCAGGGCCCCAGCTGCTTACCCTCGGGAACTGTTCTGAGCTGGGCCAGGGGGCAGCCAGCAGGTGGGTCAGGGGCTGGTTGGGGGGGGGGGGCGGCTGGGCGCTGTCTGTAGCCACCCTCCTCACTGCTCCTAGGCAAGCAGCCCCCTTCCCCCGCCCCTGCAGCATGTGAGGCAGCGGCAGAGAGCTGTCCTGCCGCTGCCCCTGACTCTTGATGAGGGGGGAGGGGGCTGATGAGGGTCCGACTCGGAGCCGGGTTGGGGGAGGCGGCGGCCAGGGGCTCTCTGCCCCTCCCCCTCTGCCGGTGCAGGCTGCAAGCAGCCTCCTTCCCCCTCCTTGCACCACGTGCAGTGGCAGAGAGCCTCTGCCTGGGGCAGTGAGACTTGCTGCCTGCTCCTGCAGGCAGGAGGGTGCTGCGGCCCCCCGGAAGGAGCGGTTAGTGAGGTTAGTGCTCCAAGACGGGGGGGGGGAGGGGGGGCGCGGGCGGCAGGAGACTGGGGGAGGGGCCCCCGTATGATCTGCCGTACGGGGCCCCAAAATTCCTGTCGCCGGCCCTGCGTGAGTCTGTGAGTCAGCCAGACTCCGTCAGGGCAAAGCGAGCAGCAGGCGGCAGCTTGTCCTGGCGACGGCGCAGGCTCTCTGATTTAAAGAACAGCTCCGGCTGCGCTGCGGCCAATCAGTGAGCTGCGCAGCTGCGCCCGCCTCTACGGTGACTCCTTACGGCACCGGTAGCTTCGGGGGGGGGGGACGCCTTATTTTCGGGGGGATGCCTTATTTTCGGGGGGATGCCTTATTTTCGGGGGGATGCCTTATATTAATGCGGGAGGCAAAACTGGAGGTATGTCTTATTTTTGGGGTACGTCTTATTTTCGGGGAAACACGGTAGCAACGAACAGGCCAGTGTAGGTGTTCTGCTGCCCTCTACTGGATAGAATCAGAGCGGATCAACTGTGTATTATGTAACATTTACTGCAGAATGCTAATGGAGAGTCTCCTCTAGGAAAGTGCTCGGGGCCCAGGCCTTGGTATAGGAGAGTAAAGGTTCTAATCAAGTTGATGCCAGGAAGTTCTGCATGCCATGGTGTTCAGCATAGTTACAACTCAGGAGACTGTAGAGTTGTGACTTTCTCCAATTAGCTTATCATCGACACCACTTAGAATCATAGAATATCAGGGTTGGAAGGGACCTCACGAGTCATCTAGTCCAACCCCCTGCTCAAAGCAGGACCAATCCCCAACTAAATTATCGCAGCCAGGGCTTTGTCTGGCTTCCCCTAATCATATTTGAAAGTGTAGCTACTAGTACCAGAAGTGACGGGTGGGACACATGGGGGTCATATGCCCTCCTCTTCTCTCCCACCCCCAATTTGCTGCTTGACTTATATTGAGCATACTCAGTAGCACCTGCTGAAGCTCCTGCCCTCACTCTGTCCTCCCACTATCAGCAAGTATGAGTCATCTCTGGCTACTACTGTAATAACCCCCACATTTACCTCCTAAAAATGGCCTGATAGAATGTCCCCATGTCCACACCCTACCCACTACTGTTAGAATCTTTGTACAAGGTAGATCTTGTAAAGTATCATTCAAAAATTCATAATTCGCTGGTCAATACTGTCCTGATACAATGTGGTGACACATTTTATGTGAAGTTATAAGATTTCCCCATATGAGGTTATGTTTCAAACATGTGGCAAACAGGTCTATCTGCACATAAGCAGTAAACACAGTTATCAAGCAGGAAGGGAGACAAGGGAAGTTCAAACTGGTGGCAAAACCCAGCAGGAACCATTGTTACATATAGATACTCTGTCTCCTGAATCTCAGCTAGAAATGTTTTCCAAGTGCGAGACTGACATTGTTAAAAGAAGGAATAAACACCCCAAGGCACCCTATTTTCTCTACCTCCCTATCCCCCCATCAATTCACTGCTTGAGAAGGGTGAAAGGGAGCAGCCATTAAATAGAAAAGGGGCCCTGGCCTAAGAAGTTGGGCCAGTCAGACGGTTGAGACCATGTGATGAGAAAACTTTCCTTTGAATTTAACATAGCATGTTAAATTAAGCCCTACTTGTGTTTTATCTTTATTTTTTCTTGTAACCATTTCTGACTTTCATGCCTCATTACTTGGATTCACTTAAAATCTCTCTCTCAGTAATTAATACACTTGTTTTACTGTTTTATCTAATCCAGTGTGTCTGAACCGAAGAGGGTGAAGAACTACTTGAAATAATAAACTGGCATATTATTATCTTAAAGAAATAATGGATTTAACACACTTGTATCATCCAGGAGACGGTGGGCTGTACGGGACATATACTTCTGGGGGAAATCTAAGACTGGGAGTGAGTTGGGTCATTCTGTACTATAAACACATCTGGTAAGAGCCAGAGTATGGCTGGCTGGCGGCAACACGAACACAAAGCTGGGAGTGAGTGACTTGCGTTATGGAGGCCTTTTGTGAGCAGTCCAGGCGTGAGGGTACAGTGGCAAAGCAGTGTGAAGGGCACTCCAGGTTAGAGGGCAGGGGTGACACCCCCCCCCCCCATTAGTTGGGATTGTATCCTGGGTATGTCACAAATGGGTTGAAATTTTTTCCCATTTTTCAACCAGCTCTGCCCATTAGACTTTTTTTTAAAAAAACAACAAAAATGCTGCCAACCTGATCAAGGCTTAAAGGGAAAGAGTTAAACATCACAAGCATATTTCAGGGTCCCTTCTGAAGGAACGGAGATAGAGAAAGTCATGCTATCTGTACTGCAGCCAACCATTTCAAAGTGATACCAACCATGTGATACACTGCAGTCTCTTTGAATTTTTTCTGTATAGCTTAAGGAGGAAAACTATCAGTAAAGCTCAGATTTTTTTCTGCTGGATACTTTAGTCTTTTATGCACATGCTTTCTTTCACTTGCACAAACTGGAAATTTCATACCTGGTGACATAACTAGGACACTGAAGAGTGCTCACCTTTCAAGATAGCTTGAATTTATTTTTAAAAAGGAACACACACCATAAATTGGGACCTACCCATTAAACAAAGCAGGGATGTGGTATGTATGATCCAAGAACTTAGAAGCAACTCACTTTCTTTATAGTCAGTCTTTGAGCTAACAAAGGATATTGCTCACAAAGACATTAGGAAATCATCCCAACACATGCTTAACTCCCATTGAAGTAATGGGGCTTAACACAGGAATAGTCTTACTGAATGGGACCCATGGTCCATCTAATCCACTATCCTTTCTCCAACAGTGACAGATACCAGATGTTTCAGAGGAAGACATAAGTACCCTGCAGCAGGCAGAAGCGGGATAATCTGCCTCTGACATTATGTCTCACTCTGATTTCTAACAACTGGCTTAAAACGTGAAGCACAAGGTTTAATATCCCTTCCAAATGTTTTGTTATCGTTAATCATGGTGACTCTGGATATCCTTGATCTCCATGCCAGTCTTCAATCCCCTTTTGAATTCTCCTAAATTCTTGGCCTCAGTGACTTCCTGTGATAATGAATTCCACAGTTTAATTATATTTTTTTGTTCGCCATTTTCTAATTAAGTTGATTATACCCTTGTTCTGGTATTATGCATATGTTTAAGCACTTAATAATTATTTAATTGTATTTTTTTGTTTGCCATTTTCTAATTTAGTTGATTATACCCTTGTTCTTGTATTAAGCATATGTTTAAGCACTTTCCTCAACCACAGCCAACCCCCCACCCTCCCAAAAAAACCCCACCAACTAGGAAATTATCCTTCAGCAGAGTTTCAGTACTGATAATGCAACTCGTGGGCACTGAAAGTGAATTGAAGAGAAAACACTATAATATTTTTTAGTGTCCCTGTTTATTAAATGCATAATTTTAAATGGACTAAAGAATAATTTCAATTTACAGCTTGCTTTCCATCAGTTGTTCCACTGGGAAATCCAGCAGATCCTGCCTTTCATATTTTGTCACTCATGTTTGCCAGAATTTAAGAGAATGTGTTTTTAATTTATCAGATGTATTTCCTATTTTCCTTTTGGTTCTCCTCAGGGATCTGCAAAGAGAAAATGCTCCCCTTTGTTTGTCGTTACACATTGGATGCTTATAAATTTGGATGGCAATCAAGTTCTTTGCAAAAAGAAACATAACTATTTAGAAGTCAAACTCATTAATCCCATTTAGTGGGATTCATCTGTGCATTCATGAGCTTTGCCCGGTTATTTTAGACTGGATAAGTTTTGAAATCATCCATCTAAGTTAGGCATGTTAAGCTCCTTTTCCCCTCCCTGCAATACTGTACATCATTCCACTTGCTGGTGCTAAAGTTTCAACACCTACTCACAGCATCAACTATATTTTCAAAGCCTTTCATGGATGTGATTAAATCCTGCACCGCATTTTGATGCTTTGAACAGTTCTTCAAACCCCACTAAGGGGCTTTTCTGTGGTTACTAGTTCATAACTGCTTTGCTAGTACACTCATGAATCTATGAGTTACTCCTTTATGCCGTTTGGGTCCTTTGATCCTGGGAAAAGGTAATTTGTAGACGAAGTTCCTCTCGCCAGGGCGACCCTACCCAGGTCTGGAGGCGGTCGTTTTTATTCCTCTCCTCCAAAGTATTTCCTAGGAAACCCAATCAACAAATAGTTCAGGGGTAGGTAACCTATGCTAACGGCGGCACGCAAGCTGATTTTCAGTGGCACTCACACTGCCCGGGTCCTGGCCACTGGTCCAGGGGTCTCTGCATTTTAATTTAATTGTAAATGAAGCTTCTTAAACATTTTAAAACCCTTATTTACTTTACATGCAACAATAGTTTAGTTCTATATTATATACTTATGGAAAGAGACCTTCTAAAAACATTAATATATATTACTGGTACAAGAAACCTTAAATCAGAGTGAATAAATGAAGACTCAGAACACCTCTTCTAAAAGGTTGCTGACCCCTGAAATAGTTCATTCTTATCTTAGCCCTTTGTTTATAAGAGTCCTCTAAAGCTCATAATGGTTACCCAAATTTACATAAGTCATGTCTTCTAGATAAGTTATATACAACCCCACCATAACACAAACACTTGTATTTTTAATATCAGCTCCTCAGATACTTACTAAATAAGGTTTTGTCCAGGATATTGAGGAAATTGACAGACTTGTCACACTCAGCACCTCTTAAATCTGGCCCAAATTTATTTAAAAATGTTTGAATACACTAATTTTCCCATCCAGTTCAAAGTACCTCCTTCCCCACACTCAACTTCCATCAAGATGGCAAAATCCCAGCAAACCACCACTGTGTCCGCCGATTTATTCATAACACCATCCTTTCAGAGACTGTACGTGGAACAAATAAGAGGGCATAAGAGTCTTTCTTGGTTGACACAGGGGGGCTCATGTAATAGCTCCGCTTGTTAAAATTTATAGACATTACAAATAAAGAGTACTTTATAATAATATCTAGAAAAATTCATTGTATTCTGTCCAGTTTCCCATAAAATCTCTCCTCCCATGCCCACCCACTTCCCCATTTAACAACAACATTTTACAAAACAAAGCAAAAAAGGTCACAATTTGGAAAAACTCCTGCTTACTTTAATACTTATAAACTTTTAAAACCTCTAAACTCTGGTAATGCAACTAACAGTACCACCCAAATTCTGCCATCATATATACGCAAGCAACTCCCCAATGAAGTCAAAGGAAGTGGCCTGTACTGTGCTGATGGCTAAATTCAGCCCTCTATAACAACAGGGGTGCTTACTGTGGTTGGTTACTTGTAAAACTAACTACAGAGATGGCTACTAAGGAGTCTCTTCCCCTTTCCCTCTCTCCAGACATACCCAGCACACATTCACGTCAGCAGAAATTATGCATGCTGAGGAGCAGAGAATAAATAAACCACTAAGTCATTTGAGGACATTTGTATGTAATAGCATGCTATAAACCCTATCAGCAGTGTAATGATACTGGAGTACCTGCCGTATTAGATTAAGTGATTCCAAAATTATTTGCAATGGAGATTTTTGTTTCTTTCCACTGCATACATTTTTTAGGTGAATACATTTTAAGGAGTCAAGAAAGTTCTATAGCTATAAAACGGAGATCATTCCCCCCACCCCAATACAGCTCATATTCACATTTGTATTTTTATTCCAACAAAATCATTTATTCATACTGCTCAGAATGTTACTACAGATTGCCCCCTCCTCACCCCATTTTCTTTACTAGGCCTCAATAAAACAAGAAAACTTAATTCTGCGCCTGCTGAAAAGGCAAATGAGTGAATTCACTGATCAGCATTTGCAGGATTTATTTGCTTACTCAAAGTGTTTGCTTCAGTTCGATCCTTATCTTGATTTTATAACTGTACCAATAAAAGAAAAAACCACAGAGCTGTTGGTGTAAGTGTTATGCTGCATAATCATTCTCCTCAAAGGAGATGTGGGATGAAATAAACAGAGACTGCCAGATCTCATTGGACAGAAATCAATCTCACTGTTACTGTACCTGCTGGTATTACTATGCTAGTTTTACAAAGTCATATGTGGACAACTGGATGCACAAAAATTCTGTCAGTGTTGTATTGTTCTTCCGCCACACTCACTCAGCTGATTTCTAAACTAAACAAAAAATAAGAGGATTTGATCAAGTAAATAGTCTTAAATAATAATGCTGATGGAATCAAATTTAGTCCCAGGCCAAAATTCTCTTCCTGCTAGATAAACACAGAGCACTTATTGAAAATAAACAGAGGCAAAACCAAGATATTTAGTAGGAAAACACTGACCCTGTTACAAAACCTTCCTACAAAGACTTAATATTTTTTAAACCAAAAGAGTGCTGCAGACAGAATCCTTCAGTTTGGTGAACACAAAGGGCTGAAGACCCATTAGTGAAGACATTATAAACCCAACATAGGAATGGGGAAGGCACAATTCTACACAGACAGGAGGATGTGAAAGATATGATCTAAAATGTCACTTCCATTGCTGACTGATCTGATTCTATGATTATTACTGCCGGGGAGTGGAAGTGTCATTTCATGACTGGTGTAATGTTGCATTCTGGATTAGCTGAAAGGCTACTTCTACCAACTTAAGCCAACTCGAGAATGCTTCTATCTTTATGATTCAGGGTCCTTTTAAATACTCATCATACATTTTATGAATAAACTGCTTTCAGACGGACAGAAGCTGAAAGTTAATTTTTTTAAACAAACAATAATAAGGTTACACTTATGACACTAAGGTGGGGAGAGAAGTAGATACGCTGGAGGGTAGGGATACAGTCCAGAGTGACTTAGCCAAATTGGAGGACTGGGCCAAAAGAAATCTGATGAGGTTCAACAAGGACAAGTTCAGAGTCCTGCACTTAGGAAGGAAGAATCCCATGCACCGCTACAGGCTGGGGACCGACTGGCTAAGCAGCAGTTCTGCAGAAAAACTAATCAGGCTTCCATTTCAAAAACCGCCTCTTGAACACTAACCTGTCTGCATCCTACATTTGGCAGTGATCATGTTTTGTCAATCATGAAAATTATGTTATGTTTACCCCCATTTTCTATCTGACCTGTCAATTTCTTTCAATCTTCCATTTCCTAGAGATGTTCAGTGTTGAGTGTTAAAAGACAGAAAGAAAAAGTTAGTTAGTTTCTTGATTAGATGGGAATGTGGTGTGACAGATATTGCAGGCCAAGGCAATATTTTGGGGGATCACTGTATTCAATTTATGAATGGTTTATATAGGATTGTGCTCCACTCCATGTGGTCTATTCTACCACAGCTTCTCCAGGAACTAAAAAACAGTGCAAGGGAGGGGGGAGTGATTAAGGCAAGTCACTGAGTCTAAACAACTCTACAGAGATACCACCCCCTAAAGAGGTTTTCATAAACTGAGTTCCCAGAAACTCGCATGAAGAAACGGCTTGGTTTAAGACGACTGAATTTGAATGGACACATGGCTTTCTTTCTGAGCCAGCAAATGACCATGAACTTTATGGCCTCCTTGGACCAATCTACGGAAGGGCTAGCAGGACTTTGGCCTACTTGGACCTCAGAGAACTAATGGGTATTTAGTGGTATATTTTATGTGAATTTAAATCAGGTGAAGAGGGGTGGGTTAAACAGTTTTTCTCTGTAATGCTTTTACCTTAAGAATAACTGTGCTCACTTAGAACTGTGTGGTAACTTGTAACTCTTGGTAATTCACTGTTCATAGCCCTGGAAGAGAAAGCAACGCGCAGGTACTGGCTATTAGGCAGACTGGCTTGCTGTGGATATCGCAGTGTTCATCAGGGAGCAGTACAGCCTTAAAACTCCAGTCAGATGGAGTGGGACAAGGATGCCTTCCTGGAAACAGGTGACAGCTGGAGATCTAAAACATGACTGGGTAATCCTCAATAGAACCACACATGGGGGGATACAGTGCACTTACCCTGAAACTGTGACATGTAGTACTTCATGATTTTGGGAGCAGTTCTTGGATATAGTAATATCAGTACACATATTAGGACTTCAGCCAGAAACCCCATTTTGAAAAGAGAAGTTTGTCCTTTGAGGGTTTTTTCCCTCCCCTTCAAAGTTGTCTGGAGGAATGAGCACAACGGATGAAATTCTGACTCCAGTGAAATGAATGGGGGCTTTGCCATTGACTTCAGTGGAGCCAGTGTTTCACCCAAGGTTAGGAGTCACATCCATAGCTCTAATCCATGCTCCATCCATTGGGCAGTTTAGGTCAAGTCATTGTTCCTTTGCATCTCAGCTTACCCATCTACAAAATGAGAACTAAACACATTCCCAACTACCTCACAAAGGCATTTTGAGGATTAATTTGTTAATATTTGCACAGTGCTTTGAACACAGAAAGCAAGATATAAACATGTCATATAGAATACCAATACTTAGGAAAAGAAAAATCACAGAAGCATCAGCCTCTTAGTAAAACATTTGCAGCTCACGTGTGCGTTGTAAAGAATTACCAGCAGTAGATATTCACTAAATAAGGCAATCCATCCACGATCAGCGTATGAACGCAAGAACAAGCAGAACTCTACACACAAGGCAAGGCATTTAGCCTCCTTGAATTTCCTCTTTCCACTGTTAAAGAAAGCGGACTAGCTGCACTTCATTTCTATTTATATATTTTTGCCACATGAGGGAAAGACGTTAATTAATGAGTAATACCATCTAAGCCTCACCCTCAGACAAGTGGTAGGAAGTAGGCTGAACTACTGGTAGTACTTGTATAGGACAACAGTCAAAAATAACAACAGGAACTACATGATTAATTTAGATGACTGTAGTGTCAGCACCCGGCTGTTACACCTACCTTCCCACTGGAAACTTATTTTCAAAGGTCCAACAATTACTTTACCTTTTGAATTTTTACTATTCTTCTCTCAACTGTAGTCCTGAGACTGTAGGGCAGGGGTGAGCAACCTTTCAGAAGTGATGTGCCAAGTCTTCATTTATTCACTCTAATTTAAGATTTTGTGTGCCAGTAATACATTTTACCATTTTTAGAAGGTCTATGAGTCTATAATACAGAACTAAACTATTGTTGTATGTAAAGTAAATAAGCTTTTAAAAATGTTTAAGAAGTTTCATTTAAAATTAAATTAAAATGCAGAGCCCCCAGACTGGTGGCCAGGACCTGAGCAGTGTGAGTCTCACTGAAAATCAGCTCGTGTGCCACCTTTATCTCACAATGCCCTGTTGAGGAACGGAAGGATTATGATCCCCATTTTAGAGATAGGAAATAGAGGCATAAAGGGAAGGTATTTCCCTAGCTAAGCCATAGTTAAGCCAGCCATAGTATAGACACTGCTAGTCTGAGAGTAGAATTCTTCTATCGACTTAGCTATCACCACTCCAAGGATTAACTACAGCAACAGAAAAAACCCTTACCCCACTGTAATAGTGTCTATACTACAGCTGCACAGTTCAGTACCATAACGGTGCTGCTGTAGTGTCTGTAGACATATCCTCAAAGGGATGACTAACACCCAAGGGCTTGTCTTCACTTGAGCCGGTAGGGATCGATCTTTTGGTGATCAATTTATCGTGTCTCGTTAAGACGCGATAAATCAATCACCAGCGGCTCCCCCGTCGACTCCGGAAGTCCAGCTCCTGAAGAGGCGCAAGCTGGAGTCGACGGGGGACCGCGCCGCCGACTGCCACTGCCGTGAGGATGGGAGGTAAGTCAGCTGTAGAGACGTCGATTTCAGCTACGTTATTAACGTAGCTGAAATTGTGTATCTACAGTCGATTCCTCCCCCCCCACCCCCCAGTGGAGACCAGCCCTAAGTCATCAATACATTTATTACAACACCTGAGTTATCCTGGCTGGCCAGTCACCCAATCCTTGAATGGGCTCAACCCTACTTAGCTAACATCATAGCCCCAAGTGGTATAGCTGCATACCTAACATTGATTATATATGCTACTTCACTGTGATGCGTTAATGACAGTTAGCAAAACACTGAAGAGCAGTGCAGGATCCATCCTTTCACACACAGATGGTGGGGCAAACAGCACACAAGGTCTGTTGAAAAATGCTGCAAATCAAAGTTGGAAGTACACGGAATGCTGGGACGGAAGGCAATGCATCATGGGACGCTGAGACTGAAACCGTGATGCACTGCAAGACCTAGTGGCAAAAGGTGGCAAGCTGAATTGTGGGATAATTACCCACAGTGCACTGCTCTCACTGTCAAGGATAGTGTCCCAAGTGTGGATGCTCTCTCCCAACAGAGTGAGGGTAGGGTGAACATGCAATATCAATTTTCTTATAGTACGTTTTGATAGTTGACTAAACTTTTGCCGACAAAACTTTGTGTAGTGTAGATAATGCAGCACTCTCTGTAATCCTTTTACTCCTCTGAACCACACCTAAGCACAGTTTAAACATGGTTGTGACCTAACTACGTTACATAAATGATTAGCTAATGCACAAAGGGACTTATTCCCAATTCTTGTTAGTAACAACCTAAGGACTAAAGAAGTGAGTAGCTTTTATGTGGTAAACTACTACAAAAAGGGTGGATATTAACAGGGAGCATTGTCCCCAATAATTGGACAATGCTCAGTGGCGAATCGGTACAGAATAGGGTTAGAAATATAAATATAATATTGTGCAGGGAAAAAAAAATCAGTCACATCCTTAAATCTGTATTGCAACTGTAGAATTATTTATGATTTGCCCAGCACCATAGCCAATAATTGATAATATGCTATTTCCTGCAGTGTTATACATTCTTGTTTTACACCTAAAAGAAGAATATTTGGATTCCCACTATATCCAGTCTACCCAGAAGGTAATTACATAAGAACAAAAGAACAGCCATACTGGGTCAGACCAGCAGTTCATCTAGCCCAGTATCCTGTCTTCTGAGAGTGACCAGTGCCAGATGCTTCAGAGAGAATTACAGGACATGAAAATTTATTGAGTGATCTATGCTATGTCATCTAGTCCTAGTTTCTAGCAGTCAGAGGTTTAGGGACATCCAAAGCATGGGGTTGTGTCCCTGACCATTTTTGCAAACAGTCACTGATGAACCTATTCTCCATGATTTTATCTAAATTTGTTTTAGAATCTAGTTATACTTCTGGCTTTCACACAATCAACCTGTGGAACTCATTGTAAGAACATAAGAATGGCCATACTGGATCAGGCCAATGGTCCACCCAGCCCAGTATCCTGTCCACCAACAGTGGCCAATGCCAGGTGCCCTGGAGTGAGTGAATCTAACAGGCAAGGATCAAGTGATCTCTCTCCTGCCATCCATCACCACCATCTGACAAACAGAGGCTAGGGACAGCATTCCTTACCCATCCTGGCTGATAGCCATTAATGAACTTAACCTCCACGAATTTATATAGTTCTCTTTTCAACCCTGTTATAGTCCAATCCTTCACAACCTCATCAGGCAATGAGTTCCACAGATTGACTGCTGTGTGAAGAACTTCCTATTATTTGTTTTAAACCTGCTGCCCATTAGTTTCATTTGGTGACCCCTAGTTCTTATATTATGGGAACAAGTAAATAACTTTGCCTTATTCACTTTCTCCACACCACTCATGATTTTATATACCTCTATCATTTCCCACCTTAGTCTCCTCTGTTCCAAGCTGAAAAGTCCTAGCCTCTAATCTCTCCTCATATGAGACCGGTTCCAAACCCCTAATCATTTTAATTGCCCTTCTCTGAACCTTT
The DNA here is from genome assembly GCA_032164245.1 of Sternotherus odoratus. Classification (NCBI taxonomy): domain Eukaryota; kingdom Metazoa; phylum Chordata; order Testudines; family Kinosternidae; genus Sternotherus; species Sternotherus odoratus. The sequence continues at coordinate 11,824,159 of JAVMKO010000006.1, read as the reverse complement.
TCTAATGCCAATATACCTTTTTTGAGATGAGGAGACCACATCTGTATGCAGTATTCAAGATGTGAGTGTACCATGGATTTATAAAGCATGTATAAAGAAGTACTTTGTGATGTTTGTTTTAAACCTGCTGCCTATTACTTTCATTCGATGACCCCTAGTTCTTGTGTTATGTGAAAGAGTAAACAACATTCCTTATTCACTTTCTCCACACCAGTCATGATTTTATAGACCTCTATCATATCCCTGCTTAGTCATCTCTTTTCTAAACTGAACTATCCCAGTCTATTTAATCACTCCTTGTACGGGTGCTGTTCCATATCCCTAATAATTTTTGTTGCCCATCTCTGTATTTTTTCCAATTCTAATCACGGGAATAGTGTGGGGGAGACAGGGAGGTGCTGCACACCCCAACTACAAGCCTTGTGCAGGTATGGAATTTGCCCCCCTCATGCGTGGTCCCATTGGCCTGAGTGGAGCTGCCCCCACCAAATATATAAGTCAAATTATGTCTATAGTTCTAATAGATCTTTTTTGAGATGGGGCAATCAGAACTGCAGGCAGTATTCAAGGTGTGGCTGTACCATGGATTTATAAACTGTAGTGGCATTATGATATTTTCTGCATTATCATCTAACACTTTTCTAATGGGTCCTAACATTTTATTCACTTTTTTGACTGCCGCTGCACACTGAGTGGATGTTTTCAGAGAACTATGCATGAAGACTCTTTCTTAAGTGGCAACAGCTAATTGAGAGCCCATTTTGTACATGTTTTTCAATGTTCATTACTTAGCATTTATCAACAATGAATTTCATCTGACATTTTGTTGCCCAGGCACCCAGTTTGGAGAGATCCCTTTGTAACTCTTCACAGTTAGCTTTGGACTTTACTATCTTGAATAAGTAGGTATAGTCTTCAAATGTTGCCACCTCACTCTTTAACCTCTTTTTCCAGATCATTTATGAATATGTTAAACAGCAGTGGTCCACGTTGAGCTCCTTGGGGGACCCCTCTATCTACCTCTCTTCATTGTGAAAACTGACCATTTATTCCTACCTTTTGCTTCCTGTCTTGAACCAGTTAATGATCCATTTTGCTTAAGAGACGTTGGTGATGAACCTTGTCAAAGGCTTTCTGAAAATCTAAATACACTACATCCACTTGATCACCCTTGTCTGTATGTTTGTTGACCCCTCAAAAAATTCTAACATATTGGTTGTGACGGTGCTGTTCTTGGTGTGATCCAACTGAGAGTGTCAGATCAGGACAGATTGCTTCCAAAGGGCAACTACAGCCCAAAGCTGGGGTTTTTCCACACTAAGGTAAACCAAACCAGCTAAACAGAAAAGACTTTGGTCTCACCCCACTGGCTAACCACAAGTCACACAAGCAATCCCCTTAAGACACTCCAGATTCCCAGTATCACCACCAGCAGCCACCTGTCCTGGGGATCAATGGTTATGAAAACCAATCCCCCAAATAAAGAAAACGGTTCTCCCCAATTCCAAAGAATCAGGCCCCAGACCCAGGTCAATATACAAATCAGATCTTACCACAAATCACGCTGTAGCCAATCCTTTAGAATCTAAAATCTAAAGGTTTATTATAAAAGGAAAAAGATATAGGTGAGGGTTAAGAATGGTTAAAAGAAATCAATTACACCAGTAATGGTACATCTCTTATCTCAGGCTTGCAGCAAAGGTAGAATAACTGCAGGTTCAAATCAAAGTCTTTGGATGCACCCCATTTAGGGGTGGGTCAGCACCTTAGTCCAGAGTTCCCAGAGTAGCAAAGTTCCATCCAAAGCTGGAAACAAGGCAGGCTGAAGTCTGGAGGTAAAGACCAAAATGGAGGGGCTGTAGCAGCTTCATTTATAGTTTTTTTTCCAGTTGCAAACACCTCTTTGTTCCTGCTGTGAAAAGTCCAGCCTCATGGAGTCCTGGAGTCACACGGGCAGATCACATGTCCATGCATGACTCATCATTTGCAGGCAGAAGCCATTATGCCCAGGCTTCCTCTTGTAGACTTGTTGTCTGGATTGGAGCATTCCAAGCTCCCAGAGTCCATTGTGTTGCTGATAGTCCCTTAATGGGCCATCAGGCAGCCCAAGCCAAGCTGACACCCAGTATTCAGGAATCTTCTTCCCCAGCAGAGCACAATATTTGGAAGACAGACAGTCCAGAGCCAATATTCATAACTTCAACTGCCAAATTGATACACACATATGGAATAGATACACACATATGGAATAGATACATACATAAGACACCTGTTATGACCCCCTTCACATAATATTTCGTGCACCCATTGATCTACACGGTACCAAACTATTTCAGTACCGTGACATTGGTAAGGCAAAATCTTCCTTTACAAAAACCACCCTGACTCCTTTCTAGCATATTGTGTTCATCTATGTATCTGATAATTCTGTTCTTTACTACAGTTTCAAACAATTTGCCTTATACTGAAGTTATGCTTACTGACCCATAATTGCCAGGATTGCTTCTGGACCCTTTTTTTTTTTTAAAAAAATAGGCATTACATTAGCTATCCTCCAGTCATGTGATACAAAGGCTGATTTAAATGGTAACTATGGTATGATAATGTAACCTATCAGTTCTGCAATATCATATTTGCGTTCCTTCATGGAATGAATACCAGCTGGTCCTCATGACTTATTACTTTATAATTTATCAATTTGTTCTAAAACCTCCTCTACTGATATCTCAATCTGAGATTTTTCCTAAGATTTGTCACCTAAATACAATGGCTCAAAGAAGCAGTCAATTATATCTAGAAACTTTATCCCTGCATTCCATCCTGAGGGGACGTGTTCCCAATCAATATGGGGATAGTTGGAGTCTCCCATTATTATTGGGTTTTTCTATTTTTGTAATCTCCCTATTTTCCCTGAGCCTTTTACAGTCACCAGCAGCATCCTGGTCAGGTGATCAATAATATATTCTTACTGCTATACTCTTATTATTCAAGCACGGAATTTCTATCCATCAATTTCTTCCAGTAATCAGAGACCCGACAATCTATATTTCAAATAATTGAAAAACCCCTTACTATTACTTGGTTCTTCTTAATAACAGGGATCCCTTGCCTAACCCTAAGCTTCCCAGGTATTATGAAATAATACCAGGCAAGAAAGCGGCATGCTATCGTATCCCATGCAAAAGAATTGCATGTTTAAGTAATTAACAAAAGAAAGTCAATAGAAAAAAATATTTTAGTCATATGACTAAGAAAACAATGATTTTATTACTTATTTGTAAATGAATAGCAGAGGTAGCATGGCACATAGAAAAAGAGAACAAGTCTGGAATACAAAATCCTGAGTTCTAATTCCAGTTCTAACACTAATTCACTGTGGAACTTTAGGGAAACTGATTTGGACACAGCAAAATCTGAAGTGAACCGTCACTATAAACTTGAACCAAGCTCCTAATTTACTTATTTATTTTGAAGATCAGAAAAGTCCAGTGTACGTGGCACACCCCCACACATTACATATTCACAACACTTTTGCACTTCTTGGTTTCAACTAAAGCAAAAGAACTGAAATAGCATGAGAAGGTCTGTTCTGGAGTTATTTCTAGCCCAGTTAAAAACAGTGAGTATGAGAAATATCACAAGACGATCAGATTTTGTAAATTTTGGAGCCCCATTTCTACTCCACAGAAGTTTGGAAAAGGCTTCATACATCACTGAATACCTACCAGAGCCTCCTAATATTAAGGTTCCCCTGTCACTAACACAAAGAGAAGAATGATATTCCTCTCTATTTTCAATTTTAAAAATAGCTATACATATAAATAAATTGCCTTTTCCTTTGAAGTCAACACTTGTATTACAGCGCTCTGCTTTGGTGAATGTTTCTTTCAATTTCTGCTTAAGACTTGCACCAATACAGCCAGAAAGCATTTAGCGAGAAGAGTGTTCACTGAAGAGTTATAGGCTTGATTCATGATCTGAAAAACACCTCACAGTGAAAAACTAAAGGAGATCAATCTATTTAGTTTATCAAAGAGAAGGTTAAGACTCTAAACTTAAGAGGCAAACTTATTCACAGGGATATACATACATCTGATACTAGACGGCTCTTGAATCTAGCAGACAAACCATAACAAGGTCCAGTGGCTAGAAATTTGTCAGAAAACTTAAAAAAAGAGCAATAACATGCAAATTATTAATAGTGATGGTAACAAGCCATTGGAACAGGTCTCCAAAGGATATCGCAAATTTATCACCACTTGAGTGGTGATAATTCAAGATTTAATGTCTTTCTAAACTATATTCTCTATTTGAATCACAAGTTCTTGAATTCAGTTAAGGAATCTCTATGTGAAATTCTACAGCCTGTATTATTGATAGTTTTTAAGACCAGATGGGACCATTAAATCATCTAGTCTGACCTTCTGTACATCACAGGCATTAAATTGCAACTAGCTATCCCTATACTGACCCTAATAACTTGTGTTTGACTAAAGCATATCTTCCTGGAAGGCATCCAGCTTTAAAGACATCAAGAGATAGGAAATCCATTACTTCCTTGGTAGTTTGTTCCACTCGTTTATCACACACACTATTAAAAATGTGTGCCTCATTTCTAATATGAATTTGTCTGGCTTTAACTTGCAACCCTTGGTTCTTTTATGCCTTTCTCCACTATATTAAACAGCTCCTTTAGTACCCGATATTTTCTCCCCATGAAGATACTTACTGTAATCAAGCCACATCTCAGTCTTCTCTTTGATAAACTAAATTGATTGAGCTTTTTAAGGCCACATCTACACTATCCATCAAATCGGCAGGTAGTGATCGATCCCCGAGCACTCTCCCCATTGACTTCTGAACTCCACGGTTGCTAGAGGCAGAAGCGGAGTCAACGGGAGAGCGGCAGAAGTCGAATTGCTGCCATAAGGATGCAGAGGTAAATTGACCTAAGATAGGTTGACTTCAACTACGCTATTCGCGTAGCTGAAGTTGCGTATCTTAGGTCGACCTGGCCTCTGTCTCTCTATGTAAGGCACTGGTTCTCAACCTCTTCACTACTATGGGCCATTTTTGCGGGGGGTGTGTGTGTGTGTGTGTGTGTGTGTGTGTGTGATGTAGGCTGCATCCACACACTACATATACTACAGTGGAACCCCGCAATACCATGCCCCGCGATAGCGTGAATCCACTTAGAACGCGGGGCACATGTGTCTCTCGATGGCGGCAGCGGGCGGTGCTCTGATGTAGCGCGACCCTGCAATGCCACGACCCTGTGTTTACTGCGGTCTATATTTTTGGACCCTGATTGTCGTGGCATTGTGGGGTTCCACTGTACCTGTATGGCCCTGATGTCACATGGGCTGCTTCTGTGTGCTGATTGGGCCGCAAACAGTCCACAGGTTGAGAACCACTGCTCTAAGGCATTTTCTCCAAACTTTAAATCATAACTGTAGCTTTTCTCTGCACTCTCTCCAAATTTTCAACAATGTTTTAAATGTGGACACCAGAACTGTATGCAGTATTGATCTTATCAATGCCATATACAGAGATACAATCACCTTTCTACTTAGTACATGGCAAATATACGAAGAACTCTTGTTTTCTTTAGCCAGGAACTCAAATACCACAGAATATGTTCTGAGGACAAAGACCAGGATATACAATTTAACAGGTTTAAAACCGCCTTCACAAAGCAAGGACACTCCACCAGAGAACTAGACAGCATCATGGAAAGGAACACTCAAATAAACCAAGAGAACCGGCTACAATACAGAAATAAAGCCCCGCTCCTATTGTACATCCCTAGTAGTCTACACCAGAACCTATACAGGTTATCATTGAACAACTACAACCCATACGGGATTGGGAACCCATCTTGAAAGGAATCCACCTTCTGGCCTTTAAACAATGCCCCAACCTCTTCAAGCTCATCAGAAGGAGAAGCAAGCATCCCACAGACCAGGACACACCAACTCAAAGTGGAGTAGAACCAGATCCTACCAGAACAACAGATGCAAAACCTGGAGACACATCTCCACTGCTACACTGATCAACACCCTCAACAGCTCGCATTTCAATTCCCATGGACCCTACACATGCCCATCACAGCATCCACTGCACTAAATGTCCCAACAACTCTGTTGGTGAAAACAGACAATCACTATGCTCTCGAGTGAATTCACACTGGAAAATAATAAAAGACAAAAAAAACCTCTCGTCTGCAGGTGAATACTTTTCACCAAGTGCTCACTCTATATCTGACCCCTAAGTCCTCATCCTCAAAGGAAATCCGCAAAACACTTTCAAAAGATGAGCCTGGGAGCTTAACTAACACTAACAATTCATAAAAATTGCTAGACATTAAAAATAAAGGACTGAAGAAACTGGATTTATGGCTTATTGCAACAATCTGTAACACTCTAATCCCCAATTTTGTCCTATGACTGCAGAGGTGATAAAGACCCACTGTACCTTGAGTGATCCCTTCCAACAGGTACTAACTACATATGCTAAACAACCTGCCCCACCTTGCATTTTGCTGTGACAGTGGGAGTACCTTTCCCTCACCTGAAGAAGAGCCCTGTGTGGCTCAAAAGCTTGTCTCTCTCACCAAGAGAAGATGGTCCAATAAAAGATCCATCCACCTGGTGTCTCTAATATCCTGGGACCGACACATCTACAACTACACTGCATGTTACATCTGTGCAGTTGCCTTTATAAACCATGTTTGTAATCTTATCCAAAAATTAAATCCGTTTTGACAAAATAGATTTTCCGTAAAACCTTTTGAACTGTCAATTATATTCCCATCCTTTAATTCTTTATTTAAACCCTGTACCAATTTTTTAATTATTTTGCCTGGGACTGATGTCAGGCTAATTGGTCTATAATTACCCAGGTCATATATATAATTTGCCCTTTCTGAACACAGGCACTAGCCCTCTTCTGGTCTCATGGAATTTCCCTGGTATTGCAACATTTATTAAAAATTAAAGTCTGTGGGCCAGAGCTCCCCTCGGCTAACTCTGTTAAGACTTAAGTTATCTGAGCCTGCTGATTTTAAAATGTTTGTCACTATCAGATGATGTTTAAAATCCATTCTCCTTTGTTACAACAGCCTGCTCCTTTCTAAATACAAACTAGAAACATTTATTGAACACATCTGCCTTTTCTGCATCATTAACTATGGTACCACCTCTATCTAATAAGGGCTCTGTCTATAGCTTAGAATTTCTTTGTTCCTAATATACTTAAAACACCTTATATTGTCCTTAGTCCTGCCACCAACCATGGATTTTTCCCTGATGTATATATTGATTGCTATTTACTTCCCTTCTCCCCCAACACACAGCTTTTTATTTTTTAATTGATGTCATCAGTTCCCTGCTGAACCAGGATGGGCTTTTGTTATAGATCTGTACTCAGGAGACAAAGAGATCGATACAGACACAAGAGGGAGCTGACAGAAACACAGCTGTCTCCTAAACTTGCTTTATTGTTCTTGCAGCAAAACTAAAACCATTACAAACCAATTTAAAAGTGCACTGGAGAAGGAGAGGTAACAAAGTCCTGTGGCACCTTAAAGACTAACTATAAAGTTTTGAAGCATAAGCTTTCGTGGGCTAATACCCACTTCGTCGGATGACTAACACGGTTACCTCTCTGATTCTGGAGAAGGAGAGTGCTCAAACATTTAAAGGGTCAAGACATCACATTTTTACCTAAAATTGCTCTCTTTCCTGATTGTGGAATCATGGCTTTTTTGACCACCTAATTCACATTTTTCTATTCCCTCCCCAGTCAATTCATTCATAATTTAACTCAGCTTTGGGATACTAGTCATTCTAAAGTGATTTTATTTATTTATTTATTTATATAGGGCTGTCAATTAATTGCAGTTAACTCACGCACTTAACTCAAAAAAATTCAACTCAATCACAGTTTTAATCACACTGTTAATAACAATTGAATTTTATTAACTATTTTTGGATTTTTTCTACATTTCCAAATATACTGATTTAAATGACAACACAAAATACAAAGATATACATAAAATAGAAGGTATAAGTATTTGCACTGGAAAAATGATAAACAAAAGAAATGGTATTTTTCAATTCACCTCATACAAGTACCATGATGCAATCTCTTTATTATGAAAGTGCAACTTACAAATGTACATTTTTTGTTACATAACTGCACTCAAAAACAAAATGTAAAATGTAAAATTTTAGAGCAGCTTTCGGCAGCATGCCTGCGGCAGCTCCACTAAAGACAAATGAGTGTCGGCGCTTCCACAGGTGTGCCAATGAAAGCTGCCTGAGTGCCGCCGTGACAGCGGCCAGAATGCCACCCCTTGCCATTTCCCCTTTTCTTTCCACGCAGTACAGACATGTTCAAGGTTCAAACCCTGTTCTCTGGTTTAATTCAGTGGACTATAATGGACTCTCACAAGTACTCCCCCCTCAGCTTTGTTAATTAGTCCATTCCTCTCTATGCAGTCAAGATCCTGAGGTTCTGAGTCACCAATAAACTTAAACAGGAAACAGTGTCTTTAATGTAGAACCCCACCCCTCACCTCTTCTACTCATTCTATCCTTCCTGAATAGGTGGTAACCAGTGATTTTAACAATCCAATTATGTAAATCACCTCACCAGATTTCAGTTTTTCCTGTTATATAACATTTCTTCCCATCAATGAGAATTGCCAATTCTAATTGCTTAGTACCCAGACTGATGACATTGCTTATTCACCAATTTAAAAATTTATTCTCTTATTATACAGGAAGTCAGACAACAAGCTCATAATGGTCCATTTTGGCTCCAAGACCTTCTACCCCTCGCTCCTCTCGGCTCTGTTGCACAGAAGCCCTCAAAATCTGGAATCCTTGCTCCCTCACCCAGCATGTTTCCCTTTTCACAAACAAAACGCCTATGAATTCCATGTTCTTCCTTGAATAAGTGCCAACTACATTGGCAATGATTCTAAAGGGCTGCAGAATAGACAAGATGTATGAGAGCCATGATGCTTTAAACAGGTATCCTTTCCCCCCAGAGCATTTGTGCATTCTTTGTTTAGATTGTATACAGACCTTGGGTGAAATCCTGGCCCCACTGAAGTCAATGGCCAAATACCCCTCTGATTTTAGTAGAGCCACAATTTCACCCCTTGTAGGTAAAGCAGCAACTGTTGGCATTATAGACATAAATAAGTTTCTGAATATTCAAGACTATGAGCAGGTCTACACTACTCGCCAGATGAGCGGGTAGCAATCGATCTTTTGGGGAGTCAATGTATTGCATCTAGTTTAGACACGATAAGTCGATCCCCGAGTGCTTTCCTGTCGACTCCGGCACTCTACCGCCACAAGAGGCGCAGGCCGCGTCAATGGGGGAGTCGCAGCAGTCGACCTAAATACATTGACTTCAGCTACTTTGCACATAAGGTGTAGCATTATGCTTATAAAATATACAGACATTATTAATTATTATATGTATTACCATAATGCCTAGAAGCCCTAGTAATGGACCACAACTCCTGTGTTTTTTTCTAAATTGCCACTCAAAATCATAGTTCTATTGTAAAGTTCCAAAGTCCCCCCACCTTTCTTGTAATGACAGTGCTTTGTTTCTGAAGAGCCAGGAAAGAAAAAAAAAGACAAATTCAGCTAAAAGCTAGAAATAGAACAAAGAGAATATTCAGAAGACAAGTATATTTAAAAGTGCAGATTTAGCACCCGTTCCTGAATATTTAATGAGAGCAGGTGCTGCTGCAGCCAGGAGACCAGAACCTGCCTCTAAAACAGAAAAACCTCTGCAATTTGTAACTCTTAATCTTAGGTAGATGGTGTATTTTGGATAGTAATGTATCCTTTTTGAGCAAGTAATATCCTTGTGGCTCCTATAGGATATTATATGTAATATAATGTACATAGTGTACATTATATTACATATAATATCCTATAGGATATTATATGTAATTATATTATTACTATATTATAATAATTATATTATTATATTATATATATTATGTACATAATGTACATAATGTACATATAATGTATTATATGTAATAATATCCTATAGGATATTATATTCCTTGTGGCTCCTATAGACTAATAGCTCTAAACTTTTGGATAGGTATCTCAACCAACTTCTGAATATTTAAAATGTAACCCCTTGTTAGTTACGACTTCTGTCTGCTAAGCATCAAGGTATCTCATCCTATATTTAGACTGTAAACTGTTTGGGGTGGGAACTGTCTTTTTGTTATGTGTGCAGAGTACTTAGTGGAATGTGCTATTGCAATACATATAGAAAGTAATATGTAACTTTTCGGGGGTCCTGTTTACACTATGAAAAGCCACCTTCTATTGGAAAGTGTACACAAGACAGCAATACTGGCACTGTTAAAACAGATTTGGTATTGCAGTACAGGAATCTGATCCTACAGGGAGAAGTGCCCCAGGAGTACTGAATGCCTGTATTTCCCATTAAAGTCAGTGGGAACTGAGATGCTCAGCACCATGCAGAATTTGGTCTGGCGGTGTTTTTATTTTATACCCATCTTAGCAGAGCCCAAACATCATTTGAGAACACAATTAAACAATGGTCCAGTTCACTGCGAGCATGTTAAACGCTATCACACTATATATAGTTGGGTTACCACAAGAGGTTTCCATAGCTTAGAAAACCAAAGACTAAGACTGCAGCATGGTTCTGTATTCTGGTTAAAGCATGATTTAGTCCTATACCATCCAGTCAAAATCTAAACTGAGTTCTAACACTGTTAGGACACTATCCTTCCATTTAGTTAGTATTTAAGGTGTCACAGGACTCTGTCACTTCTACTATTCCAGACTAACACGGCTAGCACTCTGATTCTATCCTTCCTATAACACTGTAAACTGCCACTCTCTCCCTGCTCTCCCCTCCCCCAGCAATACAATGTGTAAGACTTGTTAGATTCTTCCATAAGAAAAAAGGATGATGAGTGAGAAAGACTAGTCCTAATCTTTTGATTCCCTCTCCCCCACCCATACCCTGTAAATTTAATAACATGGTTTGCAAGCGGTTTAAGAAGTCAGGTGAGTCATTTGTTTTGAGAAGTAGGTAAAAACCAAATGGAAAAATGAACAGAAAACTTCTAGTTTCCGACAATCAGATATAGCTTATAACATATGCTGATGAACTGATGGGTGGTTAAATTGGCCAGTTTAACTTAAAAGCTACTGGCCCAGACAAAACGATCTGGAGGCATGTGGTCGGCAGTGTACATGCACTTACTGAAAGACAGTCTCTTTCCCAAAGAGATTACAATCCAAATAGACAGAGTGGGAGAAAAGAAGAATTGTTGTCTTCATTTCACAGGCAGGGAACACATCATGCAGAGTAGCCTGCCAGTGGACTGAGTTAGCCTTGTGTTACTGGAGCTCCAAAGGAGATGAATTTCAAGCCATCTCTCAGCTACATACTTGGGGTTTCTTGGTGCTCATTCTGGCCCTACCTCAGCAAAGCACTTGAGCAGATGCAGAAGTGTAAGTCCATGAGAAGTCCCACTGATTTCTTATGTTTTTCTGGGAATGTGATTGGATAGCTTAATATGGGGCGTAATTAATACATACTGCATGTGGGTCTTTCTACTGTGTACAAATTATTGGTTTCCCCTTTTACAACCGAAGTCAGTATTCAGTGGAGTAAGGGATGGGAACAGGAAAAGGATGGTAGGTCTTAATTTATAGCTCATCTCTATTCATTCTGAATCATGGCTGATTCAGAGAATACCTGAAGAGGGCACTGACAGAGCTGCAAAACCACTAATGTAAATTGCACAAACTGTGTATCACTCATCTTATCTGAAGAAGAGTGTCACATTTCACACAGACTAAGAAAGGAATCTGAGCGAAGCACCATAAAAGGCACAATATCAAACAATTTCTGGGGACTCTAAAGGGCGATTAGAGAGTATGGAACTATATCAGTATTGTCTCGTTGCTATACAACATATTTGTTTGAGGTAGCATACAGGATGTGCTAGGTACTTTACAGACACTGAGGAAGGGACAGTCCATTCCATTGAGAGCTTACAGTAGAAGGACAGACAGACCACAAGCAGACAGAGGTTAAGAGAAGGAGGAAATAATTAGGGAATTTTATATAGTTAATTAGATTCATTGTAGGCAGCAAAGTGTTTCAGAGGGACTTAAAGTAGAAGTTGATTTTTTAAAGGGATTTAAAATATAGTCAGGGTCAGAAATGTATAGGATGATCTAAGATTGATCACACAATGCCTAGGGAGCTGTATCAAAAAAGGTGCAAAGGTGATTGCCTTTAAACCAACATTAGATGGGTCTTCCCAGTCAGAAGACGCTGCTGAGAGAGTCATTTTCTCATGACAAGGTATCTGCTCCATCTAAGTCCAGTGTACAAAGTGTCCTGACATCATGCTACTAAAGAAAAGGGCTCCACACGTTATACTTCATGTTCGTGTATTGGAGATTGAATGGGCACTAATTGGCTTCTAGAAGAAGACATTCACTATGAAGTAGTGGGGAGAAAACAACCCAAAAAGCCCATTCAAAAAAAAAAAATAAAAAAAGATAGTGTTAAATGGACGAGCACTGATGATCAACATTTTCAAAAGTAACTAATGATTTTGGGTGTTGGCCTTTAAAAGAACCTGATTTTCAGAAAGCGTTGAGCACAACCCTTTGGAAAAATCAAGGCTCTTTGAGGTGTCTCAAGTCGGACACCCAATAATGCAGGCACTCAAAATCACTAGTCTTGTCTGAAAAGCTTGACCTGTATCTACGTGAAAAGATGAAAAAGGACTGTGAAATAGATAAATCCAAAAGCTAGTGTTTCTTTCCACCACAATAGAGTATTAATTTCAGCAACAAACTGCAGTTAGTTGTTTTGTGCAATGTTTGCAGCACTAGCAGGAACTCAGTCAGTAGCATGTGTGTGTTAAGCATGTGGTGATCACAGTCTGAGGTAGAGAGGTTAATTATTTCTGTCTTGGTGGGTTCACACAGGAAATATAAGCCGAACAGGAGGGCAGTCTGTACAGACTAATAAGCAGAGAGAGAAAAACAATTTTTGTCAAGCCTGTTTTGCACAGAGATAATAGCACATTTACTCAGCACAGCTAGAAAACAGAGACACACCATGGCTAAATTATCCTCAGTCCCTTTTTCTCTCTTCCTATGGCACCATTGCCCCTTTCTAACAAAAATTATGTGTACTTTTAACCCAACTAACAGGGATATTTCCATGTCTCAGAACAGCAAGATGAGCCACTCTCACAGGAGTTTCCCTTTGAGGAATTAAGGAGATCTTCAGAGGAAAACAAGGATGCCGTTCAGTTAAATTAATATTCAGTAGCATCCACTTGGGAGTTGACTGAAGAATATCCTTCCTCCAAATCCCTACTAAATAATATCAATGCGTTGTCCAGTGAAGGAAATAGGATCTGAGAATAAAGCAGTAACACTAGGGCTAAAAGAGGGTCATTAAGATAGGGAGGTATTTATCCACACAATGCCACTGTGAGATAGGTGTCACAGGTTCAGGATAACTGAACATGTATTCTCCCTCTGTAGTCGCTCTAGGGCACCAACTTAAGGTTTCTAGCTCCCAGCCATCACCTCTCTTGGGCAGAGATCCATGTCTCTCTTCCTGCTGACTGGGGTTTTAAATCTGTGCAGCTGCCTGCCCTATACTGCGATATCCCCAGCAAGCCAGTCTGACTAAAGGCCAGCCCCTGTGCCTGGCTCTCTCTCCAACAGTGTATTGCCAGCAATTACAAGTTATCACCTGGCTCTTTCTAAGCAAGCACCTTTATTCTTAAGGGGAAAGCATAACATGGAATACTTGTAAAAAAACAATAAACACTCCTATACATTCTAAACTCATATGAGAAATCACCCATCAGTCTTATGGTGCCCTTTCCAATCCTTCTCCATGGATTGGGGCCTTTTGAGAGAAAGTCCTGCCAGTTTGCTGGCTTAGAAAGAAGGCCTTTAGTCAGTTTAAATGCAGCCCTTTTAGCCAAAAGTCCTTTCTTTGTTGGGGGTCTCTGGGAAATCCACTTTGAACCAGTATATCAAGCCTCCCCAGGGGTGGTACCACTCTGGAGGTGTTTACAACCTGAACAAATCACCCTAATCTCTGCCCCCCAACTTTTTTTAGTTTCTGGTGGCACTGTGGGGACCCTCTTCCCCCAGGGTTGCATACAGTCACTGGCCCACAGTGATATGATGGCGTGGACTGCACTCTTAGCAAGTTTGCAAATGACACTAAACAGGGAGGAGTGATAGATATGATGGAGGATAGGGATAGGATACAGAGGGACCTAGACAAATTAGAGGATTAGGCCAAAAGAAATCTGATGAGGTTCAACAAGGACAAGTGCAGAGTCCTGCACTTAGGACAGAAGAATCCTATGCATTGCTACAGGCTGTGGATCGACTGGCTAGGCAGCAGTTCTGCAGAAAAGGACCTAGGGGTTACAGTGGATGAGATGCTGGATATGAGTCAACAGTGTGCCCTTGTTGCCAAGAAGGCTAACAGCATTTTGGATTGTATAAGTAGGGGCATTGCCAGCAGATCAAGGGATGTGATCATTCCCCTCTATTCAGCATTGGTGAGGCCTCATCTGGCGTACTGTGTCCAGTTTTAGGTCCCACACTACAAGAAGGATGTGGAAAAATTGGAAAGAGTCCAGGGAGGGCAACAAAAATGATTAGGGAGCTGGAGCACATGACTAACTAGGAGAGACTGAAGGAACTGGGACTGTTTAGTCTGCAGAAGAGAAGAATTAAGGGGTATCGGATAGCTGCTTTCAGCTACCTGAAAGGGGGTTCTAAAGAGGATGGATCTAGACTGTTCTCAGTGGTAGCAGACAACAGAACAAGGAGTAATGGTCTCAAGTTGAAGTGGGGGAGGTTTAGGTTGGATATTAGGAAAAACTATTTCACTAGGAGGGTGGTGAAGCTCTGGAATGGGTTACCTAGGGAGGTGGTGGAATCTCCTTCCCTAGAGGTTTTTAAGGTCAGGCTTGACAAAGCCCTGGCTGGGTAGATTTATTTGGGGATTTGTCCTGCTTTGTGCAGGGGGTTGGACTGATATTCTATGATTCTATATATGATCCTGATATTCTATGATTCTATATATAAGCCACTCATGCACTTAATACAATATAGTCCACAAACACAGTTCCCTTTAAGCTGTGCGCGTGTTCCACAGACCTATACAGCCCTGAGCAAAAAAGAGCGGGTACTTAAATTGACCAGGTTTCTTCCAGAGCCCTGTGGGTAAGGATACATGCCTTATACCCAGAGTCCTTGGAGAGGAAAGGAAGGGGGTGCCTAAATTGAGCAGGTCATGCCTTGAGCCCTTGGTAGGGTACAGGCGGGGTGCTCTAAATTGACCAGGTCATGCCGTGAGCCCTCGGTAGGATACAGGCGGGGTGTTCTAAATTGACCAGGTCACGCCGTGAGCCCTCGGTAGGATACAGGCGGGGTTTTCTAAATTGACCAGGTCACGCCGTGAGCCCTCGGTAGGATACAGGCGGGGTGTTCTAAATTGACCAGGTCATGCCGTGAGCCCTCGGTAGGATACAGATGGGGTGTTCTAAATTGACCAGGTCACGCTGTGAGCCCTTGGTAGGGTATAGGCGGGGTGCCTGGAATTGAGTGGGTAACAACAACTCAGGACTAGGGCACATTCAAATTTTACACCTAAACAAAAAGGGCATGTCTTGACTAGGATTTAAAGACGTGATGTAATGCTGCTATCACACCTTTAAATACTAATCTAAACAAGGCCAAGGAGTTGCTTTCCCTATGTTCCATTACTTAACTAAGCTCCACAAACCCCCCCAACCACCACAAAACTGCACAGATCGACCAGATACTTCCATTCTCCCATGCTACAATCCCACTCTACTGGCCTTCTTGCCCAGTCACCCTATCTGGCTCCTGGCCACAGCTCTTGGCAGTACCTCATCATGGCTTCTTTGCTCCCTTCTTTCACATTCCACGCCAATTGACTCCTCCTGCCAAGACCCAAGGCTTCAGAGAGATCAAGCCTTGACAGTGGAAAGTCCCAATCTGACACACCTCGTAAAGGTCTGTTGGCCTGGGCTCACTTCTGGCAAGCTATAAAGATTTGTCAGAGAGATAAACTATCCATAGTGGAGCTGCTAGCTACACTTCACATGGCAACTTGGGACACAACTCTCTCCCTCTCTCTCACTCACCCTCGTTACCTAGAGAGTTGCATCCAAAGCTGGCTAAGCAGATAGCCTCTCTATTTGGTGAACCCCAGTGATTCATGGCCTTTAGGTCATGGACTTTAGCAGGCCTGTGTTGACACACAAAGGGAATCTTGCACTGCTACTTGTGCTGTAGCTTTTTGATGTATGATCTTCCAGGGACGCCTGGCACTTGTGACAAGTGATGAATTCACTTATAAATCACTTTCATTAAAGTCAAATCCACTAAGCAAAGATTATCAATAGTGGGTAAAGTTCAAGGCCTGGATCCTTGACTTCCACAGGGAGAAGCCAGGCTGTGAAGCCCAACCGCAGTGAGGGTGCAAGCTGTGAGCAACTCCCACTCCTATCAGGGGCTGGAGCTGCCTGGCACAGCCCACAAAGTGGGAAGGGGCGTCTAGGGATGTGGTGGGGCCAGAGCACCCTGGCGATGTGCAGAATCAGCACATCTTATGAGGAGTTTCTGTGTTTAAATTTCCCTTCCCTGGCAAAGAATGGCAGTGCTACCACCTCATTCCTAATCCTGGGAGTGAATTCCCACTCTGGGACAGCTGGGGGCAGGGGAGAAACTGAATTAAGCACAATAAACAATGAGATAACTTCACAGGTGGCATAGACCAAAGTTTGGAATAACACATGGCTTAGTGAACAGGGACACCGAAAAAAAGCCAAATGCACATGACACCATTGAGAAGTAGCATGTGGATTTTCAAACCAAAACCAGGACCAAAACCAGCAGATCTTTGTGGGACTCTGCGAATGTACGAACAGTAGGAGAAAAGCAGAGCTTGAATAAAGAAACAGACTATAGCATCTGTGCCAGATACTGAAAGACTATTCTAGCAAAATTATGAGTCCCACTCCAGCTCCCATTGAAGTTAATGGGAACTGGATGGGACTCAGGGTCAGCAGCCATGCATCCTTCTGAGTCCTACAAAGTGCAGAGTCACAGAGCACCCAGAACAGTGGGACCATCTAAATACCAACATTAAGCTCAGTGTTCCTCTCAAAACAGCTCCTAGTCCTTGTCATTGGGAAGACTCTTCCAGATATAAAACACATAAGGATCTTCCAGCATCTCTTCACTGCCTACACCCATGCCTGACTTCTCTAAAGATAACCATTCCATCCATTAGTTTAGGAAGGGCTAAGGGCTTCACATCCCCACTCAGGTGTCTGTGACTGCTCCCTTGTGAATAGTTGCCTGACCGCTGCCCCGCCTCTGGATTAGGATTGACCTGGAATCCCCAGAAATTAAAGATTTTAATTAAAGATTAGATTATATTAATTGAAGAAACCTCCAGGAATATGTCCAACTAAACTTGGCAACCCTACTCTGGACAGGTGACCGTTTACAACCCTTTTGAGCACTGGGAAAACAAGTCTTGTCACTTAGTTGGCACCTGAAAGTAGAACCTTCCCAGATAATAGCTCAGACATTGTCTGTCAAGGATCCCCAACATATTTAGTGGGAGGTAATTTATTGGGAGCTATTATATTGTCTTCCAAACAGCGCTGCTACTAACCTAAACCAATGTATGCACATAGTAAACATCCCAATAATCCAATATAGACACACATTTACTATCCCATAATCTATCTATATATATAAAAGTCAAGTGGTGTATATATGACTGCGAACTCCTCCCGCACCGTTTGAGCTAGAGACTTGAAATTTGGTACAGTTAGAGGTCTTGGGGTCTAGATGGTCGTAAGGGTCGAAACGTTTTCGAATCTCACCTCTGACACCCCCCAGGGGTGAAAGTCTTTAAGGGCCAATCACATCAGCTGGGCAGCTAGGTGGTGATGACGTCATAATACCCCCTCCAACAGACACTGCACTCACTCAGCTCACTGCCCCTCCCTCCTCCAACGGAACCCAAGAAATCCCTCAGTTCTCTACCCCTCCCCCCTCCCAACGGAACCCCGGAATCCATCAGCCCTGTGCCCCCCCTCCCACCTGCGAAGGTCCCCGGAATCCCTCAGCTCTGGGCCCCCTCCCCGCCTGCGACGGATCTGAGTTGGGTTTGGTGGGACGGTAAGTGAGGTGGGGGTGTCGAGTTCAGTCGGGGGGTGAGGTGGGGGTGTCGGGTTTGGTCGGGGGGTAAGTGAGCCGGGGGGTGTTGGGGTTGGTCAGGGGGTGTCAGCTGTCTGCCCCCTCCCCACCTCCGACTGACCCGAGCAACGCCGGGCACTTATGCTAGTCTATATATATATAAAAGTCAAATGGTGTATGTATGTATGCTTACTCCTTCCACACCGTTTGAGCTAGAGACTTGAAATTTGGTACAGTTAGAGGTCTTGGGGTCCTAATGACCGTAAGAGTCTAAAATTTTTCAGATCTCACCTCTGACGCCCCCCAGGGGTGAAATTCTTTAAAGGCCAATTACATCAGCTGGGCAGCTGCTGTTCTCTGTGACATAGTTATGATGTCATAATACCCCCTCCAACAGACACCACACTCGCTCAGCTCTCTGCCCCTTCCCCCTCCAACGGCACCCCGGAATCCCTCAGCTCTGTGCCCCCTCCCCCCTCCAATGGAACCCCAGAATCCCTCAGCTCTGTGCCCCCTCCCCACCTCTGACAGACCCCGGAATCCCTCAGCTCTGTGCCCCCTCCCCCCTCCGACGGACCCGAGTTGGGTTTGGTCGGAGGGTAAGTGAGGTGGGGGTGTCGGGTTTGGTCGGGGGGGTTAGGTGGGGGTGTCGGGTTTGGTCAGGGGGTAAGTGAGCCGGGGGTGTTGGGTTTGGTCTGGGGGTGGGTGGGAAGGTGTCTGGGTGGGTGAAGGGTGAGGTGTGGGGGTTGGGGTTGGTCAGGGGGTGTTGGGTTTGGTTGGGGGGGTTAGGAGGGGAATCGGGGTTGGTCTACGGGGGGTAAGTGAGGTGTGGGTGTCGGGTTTGTTTGTGGTGGTAGGTAGGGGTGTCGGGTTTGGTTGGGGGGGAAAGTGAGGTGGGTATGTCAGGTTTGGTCTACGGGGGGGTGAGGTGTGGGTGTTGGTCAGTGGGTGTTGGGGTTGGTAGGGGGAGATGTGGGGGTGTTGGGTTTGGGGTGGGGTGGTGAAAATGTGAGTCGGGGTTGGTCGAGGGGTAAGTGAGGTGGGGGTGTCGGGTTTGGTTGGGAGGGTGAGGTGGGGGTGTCAGGTTTGCTCTCTGCCCCCATCCAACGGACCCCGCACTCGCTCAGCTGTCTGCCCCCTCCCCACCTCCTACTGACCCGAGCAACGCCGGGTATTTTCGCTAGTTCTTAATAAAGTATTACAGACCAGCCCCATAACCTTGACTTCAACAGGGTGGAAATGTGAATGTGACTTAAGCACACATGTATGCTGGAAAGAAGCTGTTTCGTCTTTTCCAATCAGGCATTCCAGATTTCATGTCTTACTACAGCAAAGCAGTCATCTGTGCTCACATACATACCTGAGCATGCATTCATTGTTATCAGAACAAACAACTGGAAAGTTGAAAACATTCTTCATTTGTTCTTTCCCTTCTGATTTAAATTTACTTCCATGACTACCCCTTTTGTGGAATATTTTTTCAAGGCAACTTTTGCACTGAGGGGCTTATAGATGTCCAGGACTACATGTCTTTCTTGAAACAGATCACTTGTGAAGTAGATGGGTGAAATTATGGAATGAAGATTACCAGGAAGAAATTTACATATCTGGCACACCCCACCAAAGCTACTCGCATGGGAATTTCAAGTGATTGAAACAATCAGTTTGAAGGTTAATCTGGGAGAAATTAACCAGATCAGGCATGAATCAGCTCACTTGCTCCGAGATCACAGTGATAAAGGCCCATGCTGTATACAGAGCAGTCCATAAGAGTCTCTTCAAAACTACCATTGTTACTCATAAAATCTTCACTGTGCAGCAGTCTGAGTTTTACATGAAGAATACTGTCATCCACAATATTTACAGTATGCTAGCGAGTGGCATCTTAAACTTAAACAATAATGGATTTAAAAATGTCTTTGAAAACAAGCCAAAATATTTCTCTTACCTTCAGTGAAGCTGCCTGTAAGAGTGATTACAACAAAGACTTTTCCCTCTGGCTCCAGATCCACCTGAAAAAGATTGGGGGACAGGAGGAGAAATTATGCTTCAGAATAAAGTCCTCTTCACATGTTAGATTAATCCAATACTTGATAAACATTATATTCCTTTAGACCTGATTTTCAAAAATATAGAGCACCTTCAACTCCAATTGCTCACCACCTCTTGGGTGGGGGGAAGAGGGGTCTTAATTCTTTTACAAGCCAGTGTGTTGAACAGTCTCATTCGTGCATTAAAATATGTGGGTGAAATAATCAATAGAATCTAATATTATTGTATTTTGTCAGGCACAAGAAGTGGTAATAAGCCCCCAGGTTATCTGGACAGAATGGAACACACAAGGTATATCGCTGTTAGTCTGGTGAATTCAAAAAGTTTGTTCATTTAGTCCCCTATTATCCCATATTGTGCTTGCTTTAGACCAGTGCTGTGTATAACACAAGCCCCCATCTGTGCCTGATCAACAAAAATTAGGAGTCTCTTACCCTGGCCCGCCAGGGTATGCTCTCCTTTAATTCAAGCTATAGTGGGCCTCATGAAATAGTTCTGGGAGGTCCCAGGTTCAACCTCCAATGACGACCAGTTGAAGGAGCTAAGGATTTTTTTATTTTGAAACATTTCTTAAAAGTTCACCTCATTTATTGCAGCCTTGCTAAGAGTTATTGAAGTTCAAGTCAGCCTGCCACATGGTGTCTATAAAAAAGTCTCTGCTAATTTTATCCTTGCTAATTTAAAGACAAGCTTCACACCACGTGTGTATTGATAATCTTTGCAGAAGAAAAATTCCGAAAATAAAGCTCCCAGGAGGAATGACTAAACACAATAAATTTCCAGCTGTCTTTGTGCTTAAGTAATTTTTTCCGCCATCTAAAACACGTTAAAGAGCCACTAAAGCCACTGTTAGATAAACTTTGTTATCACATAGGACCGACATGTTTTAAAGACATCTTGGTGTGCAAATGTAGGTGGGACTGATAGACTGTCTAGTAGAACAATGTGTTTTCAGGGATTGGCTCAAGACTGTGAGACCAAATCCAACAGGATTTTAAAAGTACCCCAAAACTCACTACTTCTGCTCCAAGTGCCAAATGCATATTTTCAACTTTGCTTCCCTTCTCTAATATAAACACAATGTACACCAGCCAATAAAGAAAATCTGCACAAAATCTCCCCCCTGGAGAGAGGGAGAGAGAAAGAAGAAAGAACCAACGTGTGACACATCACTGGAGGCATGCTTGAAAAGCACTCAGATACCATAGTGATGGTCACGATGTAATAGCCTGAATAGAAGACAGAATAGTATGGCTGTTCCCAAACTGTGGTCTGGAGGACAATTGTTAGCGGTTCACAGAACTCTGGCTGATCTAGCTACTACTCTTTATTTCCTGCTGCTGAACTGCAATAAAATGCAGTTAAAAATATGTTCAACTTGCATTTAACAGTTGCTCGAGGCACTATATAAGTGTTGCATGATTATAAATGGTAGGAGAGGTGGTCCACACAATTGTAAATGGGGGGAGATGTGTTTGACACGTCAGTCTTTCTACTGAGTTGTGTTGTTAATATTAATTAGTGCTTTCTGTTAGCACTATCCAAGAAATGGTGCGGCAGCAGTACCAGGGGGGCTAATTACAGCTGGACTAAGAAAAGCAAGGAGCAAATGATATTCTGCACTATTCTCACACCTCTCTCATTCCCCCAGATCTTGGCATCAGTGTAGAGAAATAATCAATACTTTTAAAATTCTCAGTCAGAAGTGCAAACAGGTGAATATGAGACACCATAAAGGAGGGAAAGAGCAAAGTGAGGGTGAAAGAAAGGATGAGTGCTAGCATACAATGATTATTTATACAGCCCAGTAGCAGTTCATTGTGCTTTACAGACAAAAAGAATGACAGGTACATGCCTACAAGGAATAAAAGACAAGGAAGCTCATTGTTTCCTGACAATAATTCAACCAGAATTGCTTGGGAATTTTCCACTGGAGGGCTTTTTCAATGGAAAATGTGTCACTTATGCTGCATCCCGCCCCACCCCATACACTCAAATGGGAAAAATCTAAGCTAAATATGTCGGTTTGAGTCAACATGAATTGATGCATATGCCTTAGCTGCCACTGTGTCTCATGTTCCTCCCTTCTCTCCTATGAGATCAGTTCCCTGGCCAGATTACTCTTCCCATGATATCATGTCCCCTGTGGACCTAAATTTCAATCTTACTGGGTTTCTATGCACTCTTTCAATTATCCTAAATTGTTCTTTTAAAATAAACAAAACTGAGTCATGAGCCTTTGGGAACAGTCAGGTCAAGCTTCTGTGAATAAATTCTTCATTTTATCTTGTATATGAGCTAAGTAGGTCTTCAAATGTAAAATCTGTCACTATGCATTGTTTTTCTGCTAATTTCATTAGGTAAAGATGCCTCAGGCTTTCACTTCCACATCCAAGAAGAGGAACATACCCAGTTTCTCTTCTTGAAAATTAATAGTAGAACATAGGAAAAATTCTACAGGCCTTAGTCCTTCCGCTGGAGTTCTGCCCAAGTAAAGACTGCAGGATTTAGCCATATACCCACATAGAGAGATGGAGAGATAGAGAGAGACAGACAGACCTTACATAGTATCTTGATACAGAACAAAAGCACCAAACATGGAGCTTGGAACAGCTTCTGCATGGGCTCTTTGTGGTTTTGCACTTCACTTTAAATATGGTTTGTCTCTCCAACGTACTATGCAGCTTTAGGAGATCTGCTGTATCTTTAAAAATGAGTGATAGAGCCAGAAACGGTCTACCACATCAAAGAGCCTCAAACTTCTCCCCATTCTAAGGTTGAAGGATATTTAAATCCCATAAAAATATTAAGTAGCCATGGTCATTGAATGTCCCTGTTTTTTCCCCCCAGTAGCCCGGAACGGGGAAGGGCCTAGCTGTAACTTTCTAATGGCACAACCTAGTGGGTGCTGGAAATATATAATGCTCCTCCCACCGTATAGTTCCTAGATTATTTTTACAGTTGCACCACAAGGCCCCAGTCCAGAGTGCCAGGCACTGTACACCAGAGATTGCTCTAGTTCAACCCCAAGCCCTGGGGCTAGATGCAGGAATTGCTGGGTGTAATCTGTGGCCTGTGTTATGCAGGAGGTCCAACTATATGATCCTATAGTCTCGTCTGGCCTTAAAATACACTGGGACTTCAGGTTTCATTAAAGAAACTGTTACAGTGAAATGAAACAATTAAAAACATCAGATGTCTATAATAGTTTGGATTTTTGACCTGCAATGCTGTCTTTTAAAGGTGACCTTTGACAAGATTGTGAAGAATCCCATAGAACATTCATCATTTGAACCAAATCAGAGGTATATGGAAAGAGGTAAAACACTATAAACTTTAACCCGGGGAAGTAATAGAGGAAAATGGAGGGTTAACATCCATCTCCAGCCCGACATTTCAAGGAGTCTGCGTGAGACCTGACATGGACAGACTAGCTGCCCGGTCACAGCAGTTCAAATCTCATGGGATACTCTTGCTCTTGACTCCTAGAACTGAACTCTCTAGGATGAGGTATGCTCGGGAGAAGACTAATGCCTCTGGAATCTGCTTGCTGAGGCTCCAATCCAGAAAGGCACACAATTAATTTTTAGTACATCAACAGCCACACTGAAGTCATCCCATTTAAGTCAATCAGCCTACTCACATCCTTAACTCCATGCACAAGTAAGGCTTTCGCTACTGTCTCACACGACCTTCTCATAAACAAACTACATAAATATAGTCTAGATGAACCTCCTATAAGGTGGGTGCACAACTGGTTGGAAAACTGTATCCAGAGCGTAGTTATCCATGGTTCACTGTCAAACCGGAAGGGCATATCGAGTGGGACACCATAGAAATCTGTCCTAGTTCTATTCAGTATCTTCATAAATGATTTGCATAATGGCAAAGAGAGTACACTTTTACATTTTGTGGACAATACCAAGTTGGGAGGGGTAGTAAGTGCATTGGAGAACAGGATTAGAATAAAAAATGATCTTGACAGACTGGAGAAATAGTCTGAAATAAACAGGATGGAATTCAATAAGGACAAATGACAAGTAATACACTAAGGAAAGAATAAGCAATTGCACAGATACAAAATGAGAAAGGAAGGAGTACTGCAGAAAAATCTGGGGATTATAGTGGATCACAAGGTAAATATGAATCAACAATGTAATACTGCTGCAAAAAAAAGCAAACATTCTGAGATATATTAGCAGGAGTATTATAAACAAGACACAAGAACTAATTCTTCCACTCTACTCAGCACTTATAAGGCCTCAAAAGGAGTACTGTCTCCAGTTCTGTGCACCACATTTTGGGAAAGATGTGGACAAACATAAAAAGTCCAGAAGACAGCAACAAAAATGATTAGAGGTCTAGAAAACATGACCTACTGAAAAAAATGGATTTGTTTATTATGGAGAAAAGACAACTGAGAAGACTTTTCAAGTACACTTTATTATTAAGATGAGCACAGGATAGAAAGCACTGGGCTTAAATTTCAGCAAGGGGGAGTTAGGTTATACATTAGGAAAAACTTCCTAGCTGCAAGAGTAGTTTAGCACTGAAACAAATTACCTAGGGAGATTGTGGAATCGCTGTCATTGGAGGTCTTTAAGAACAGGTTAAACAAATACCTGACAGGTATGGTCTAGATAATACTGAGTCCTGCCTCAGTGCAGGGGACTGGACTAGATGATATGATGAGGTCCCTTCCAGTTCTACATGTCTATGATTTCATATATAAATGTATTCCTCGATACAGGCCCTAGAGTTTAAATCTGGTAATTTTCGGTGCATGGTAAAATGTGTTCCCCAAGGCCTGTATTAGAACGTTTTACTACTTCAACTATATTCAGCATGGATGCAGTTCTACCAGTATAAAAGTGCTTATAACGTTCTAGCTTATTTCAGTTCAGGAAGCAAAGTAAACTCTATCAGTATAAGGCACCTTTATACAGGGCCGGCGACAGGGGGGTACTACGGGTAGAGCTGTACCGGGCCCCGGACTTAAGGGGGGGGGCCCTTAAGTCCGGGGCCCGGTACACAGCTGTACCCGTAGTTGTCTCCCCCCTTGTCGCCGGGCCTGCTCCCGGAGCCTCAGTAGCACGTCGCTGAGGCTCCGGAAGAGCAGGGAAAGGCGCCCAGGGGAAGGTGCTGGGAGCAGCTTCCCCCACTGGGAGCTCAGACGCCCAATGCTGAGGCTCCGGGAGAGTGGGGGAAGGCTCTGGGTAGGTAGGGGGAGGGGCTCCTCCGGCGGGGGGGGGGGGGGGGGGGGGAACAGCTCCTGGCCCTCTCCCGCTCTCCCAGAGGCTCAGTTGCAAGCGCCTGAGCTCCCAGTGGGGAAGGCTGCTCCCGGCCCCTCCCCCGCCTTCCCCGCTCTCCCAGAGCCTCAGCGTGCCGCGCGGGGCTGCACGCTCCTCTGGGAGCGCAGTGCAGCCTGTTTAGTTCCCGCCTAGCCGCCAGTGTGGTACGGGGGCTGGGTCGGGCTGGGGGGTGCTTAAAGCACAGGGGGGCCCAGGGGCAGTCAGGGGGCTGTTGGATGGGGCTCTCACGCTCCTGCGGCTGGTCACAGCAGCGGCGTCTCCATCGCCAGCCGCAGGGTCACGCGTGGGGCTGGGGGGGGGGGAGCAGCAAGGGCGGCTCCTGCCTCTCCCGGGCTCTCGCTTTCTCGGGCCGCGGCTCCCGCTCCCGCAGGACCCCGCCGGGCATGAGAGCGCAGCGAAGGGTGAGCGCCAGCAGCAAGCGCCCAGGCGGTGGCAATGCTCGGAGGCTCGCACTGCCCCCAGCCGCTGTCAGCTGGGGGAGGGGAAGCTCCGGCTGGGCTGGGGGCCCCCCCAAACGATCAGAGTAGGGGGGCCCAAAATTTCTGTCGCCGGCCCTGCCTTTATACTGGAGCAACTGCACCCTCCATCGGTCTCATAGTGGAATAACTATATCAGTTAAAAAGAAATCATACCCCTTGCCAATGTAATTTTACCTAGAACACTATTTTAATATAGACCAGGCTCTCAATTAATTCATCATCATCGCTTGATGCAAGGCATGTACAAGGAATGGACAAAGGACAATATAGAAACTGCACTTTGCTTCTCCTCCTGGAACCCTTACAGGGTTTCAATAAAAAGGGGGAAGAGTTTAGGAAATATAAATCATCACACCCTAGGAATGTAGTTAGAGAAACTTCCCTTTCTAGCGTTTCCAGTCCCTTGCCTTGAGTAAAAATGCTCACATACAAGACGCACAAATTTTAATTCATCTAAAAAAATAATAATCGCACAACATAAGGAATGTGCATGGTAGCAATATTTTTGAAGATGATTTTGAATCACATGCCCCGTGGCCTAGAAGAGGAGAAGGAAGCATTGCTCAAGAAGGATTTTCAAGGGTGCTTTACACGTATGATGCCACGCTATGATGAAGGCAGGAAATCATTGCATTCAGATTACTGTGAGCTCCCATACAAACAAGAGTGTTGGAGGCTACACCTACAATATTTTACAGCCTGATATTACAGATATTATGAAGGCAAGGGCAAGTGAGAGGCACAAGGGGCTTACATAACATATTCTGAGCAGTCTACAACATTCTTCTGGACTTGCCCCCACCATTTTAATTTACCAGACCCAGGAATGTGCCCTTCTCATCCAACAGACGTTCTGGTAGAATTCTGTCAGTCACTAAAGAACTATACACATACACTGTTTAAGTGCATTTTTTATTATAAGACTTTTTCACGGTGTTCTATTATTAAATAATAGGACTTGAGCACTTCAAAAGGGAACAGCTGATATGGGGCAATTTCTGGAGCCTCAGAAGGTGTAACCACATCCAACATATGCTTGGTTACAGAGCATACCAGGCCAGGACTATGTGCAGGCAAGACTCCCATGACTTCAATACCAGCTGTAAGGACTGGATCCTAAGTCTGTAACTACAACCAAAAGGCAAATACTATCCATACACCAAGTTTGCTTCTCATATTCTCTTTCTTTTCATCCCAAAGTTAATTGTAGCTGCTTAAATTGTATTTTTATGGAAGGGGAGGAAACAGAAGTTACAGTTTTCTCACTTTAGAAATTATTAAAAGTGAGAGCAGATGAGATTAATCAGATTCTTTTGGGAAGGTAGAGTTGATATAGATCTCTCTTCACCAATGATTTCCAGGAAGCACAACAATATAATCAGGGGGTTGGACAAAATGCATCTGGCAAACCCTGTATAATTTGTCCAAGAGATGAGCAAGAGATATTTGGAGTGAGGAGCATTATTTAGGATGAAACACGAGGGTATAGGTAGGAGAAGTGAAGTGATAGTCAGAGAGAGCGCATGCAGATGGAATAGCAGAGAAATTTCACTGATAGCAAGATCATTGGGTGCCAGAATAGTTTCCATAGGAAAGTGGTGGGATAATGCTTGTAACACTTAAAATTAGAGTGGGAAATGGACAACAGGGAATAATCTGGCATTGGCTCAACTACAAAAATAGAGAGTCTTAATTTTCTCATTCCATTTATACTGATTTCCTATGCTCAGCTGTGTGTGCCTCACAACATTAAGTATACACTACAAACCAAACTCATGACATGCAATAGGACTGCCTGCATAACATCGTATTATTTACTCATGTGCATAGCATAATACTTGCTCACGTAATACTAAACAGTAAACCCACCTGGCCACATTGTAATCTTCAATCCACTCCTTCCTCAAATTGTTGTGGGCGGGGAAGAAGGGGGTGATTTTTTTTTTGTGGAAGAGTGCCCAGAAAGTTAACAAACCTGAGCTCTAACAGAGTGGTAGGGCGGTGAATGCCTGTCAGCCTATTATTAGCTGACTTATCTGACTTTTCCATCTCTAGTATCTATGATGGAGATTACAAATCCTATGCCACTTTACAAAATGAGGAAGGGATAATGACAGGTGACCTGACCAAATTATCCCTGTATGAAAATAGGTGCAGTACAGTACTTCGGCCCTGATTCAAAATGCACTTAAGCACCTGTTCTAACTTGGTGTAACTCATTGGTTCTCAAAGTGGGGGTCGGGACCCCTCTGGGGGTCATGAGCCAGTTCTGTGGGGGTCACAAGCCCCTGATGCCAGCAGCCGGCCCCGAACAATGCTGCTGCCGTGGGCTGCTGGCATCCGGCCCCTGCTGCTGCAGGCAGCCTGTGCCCCTGCTGTGGCGGGCTGCTGGCAGCCCCGCAAGCCCGGTCCAGGCCCTGGCTCCTGCTGCGGTGGGCTGCCGGCACTGACACGTGCCCGACCCAGCCTGGCCCCTGCAGAGGTGGGCTGCTAGCGCCTCAGTGGGGCTGCTGAAACACCCCCCCCCCCCACTGGCCTCAGGGGGATGCTGGAACCCCCCTTCAATCCCGACCCTGCCCTGGGGGGCTGCTGGAACCCTTCCATCCCAGCCCCTGCCACAGTGGGCTGCAGGCATGCCCCCTCCCCGCCTGACCCCTAGGGGGGTCACGCTTAGAGGCCCGGTGTGGGAAAGGGGTCACCACTACAAAAAGTTTGAGAACTACTGGTGTAACTTAGGGCTGGTCCCCACTACAGCTTAACGTCAACTTTATATCGACTTAACGTCGCTAAACCTGTACCCGTCCTCACATGCATGCCATTTGCGTTGATTTAAAGGGCCCTCAAAATCGACTTCTCTATTCCTCCCTAACGAGAGGAGTAGCGCTGAAATCGACCTCTCTGGGTCAATTGTGGACTAGTGAGGACGAATGGGACGTTATTGGCCTCCAGAGGCTGTCCCACAATGCTCCACTGTGACCGCTCTGGACTGCCTCACTGCTCCACTGTGACCGCGCTGGACAGCACTCTTAACTCGCTGCTCTGGCCAGGTAGACAGGAAAAGACCCGGGAACATTTGAATAGCATTTCCTGTTTGGTCAGCGTGGCCAGCTCACCTGCACAGCTCAGTCGCCATTCAGAGAAATCAGCAACACAAGCCGCCATGCAGATCTCAGCATCACAAGACGCCATGCAGAGCTCAGCAGCACAGGAGACCATGTTGGAACTCCGCAACAACAAACGAAATGCCAACACGTTTGCCAGAGTCTCCAAGGCCATGCTGGAAAGGAGCCACAACAGGGACGCCCAGCAGTGCCGCGTGAAAATTAAGGAGCTGAGGCAAGCGTTTCAGAAAGCCAAAGAGGCAAACGGACGCTCGGGGGGTCCGCCGCGGACATGCCAGTTCTACAATGAACTGAATCTGATGGTGGGGGGGCGCCCCCACCACCATCGCACCGGTCTGCGTGGACTCCACACATGGGATAATGGCCAGGGACGAGGACGAATCGGATGAGGAGGCGGAGGATGATGCGGAAGGAAATATTACGGAACAGCAGGATGCAAACGGAGAAACAGTATTATTACCAGACAGCCAGGAGCTGTTTATCACCCTGGATCCAGTACTCAGCCAACCCTCCCAAGCGGGTACCCAAGCTGGCGAAGGAAACTCTGGTGAGTGTTGTTTTTTTTTTAAGGGATTACATGACTCATGATTTTTAAAGGAAGCATTTATTAATGAGTAACTTGCCCTAAGGACTTAGCGTGCTTTCATTGCTGGTCAATTTCTACTCAAAGAGTTTGTCAATATACTCTGGTATTGACCGGAAGTCCTCCATGGACATTTCACTGAAGCTATCCAGGAGGTAGCGATGAATCTTCCGCACCAGATTTCTGGGGAGAGCCGCCTTCTGTGGTCCCCCGTGATAGGAGACCATCCCACGCCACGAAAGTAGTAAGTAGTCTGGTATCATTGGGCAGGCTAGCATTGCGGCAAATGGACCAGGACTTTGCAGCGACTCAAGGAGTATGCGCTCTCTATCTCTCTGAGAAATTCTAAGCAAAGTGATGTCGTTCATGGTTGCCTGTTTGAAATACGGACTGCAATTAGTCTAGACACAGTGAGGGAGACAGCCTGTAAGCCCCCCAACCCGCTCCCCTTCACCCCCACCAGCCCGTTGCGAGAGCAGTTAGAGGAGTTTTGAGCCTACAAGCGGATGCTTCCGCAGCCAGCCCGAACCCAGAGAGGGTTTTTTTTGTTTTGCATTTCGCGGTTCACAGGGAGCCACGCGGTGGGGGGGAAGGGGGCGGGGTTACCCTGGAATATCCGAGCGCTGCTGTAAAGAGCTTACCATAGCGGGCTGCATGGTGATTTCAGCAGCCGTGGTGAGGCTCTCTCCTGCATGAGGTGATTCTGTGACTTTTGACTGATTCAGTAACTTTTTGGTTAGGAATATGACCTTGTACAGAAACCATATCAGGCCTGTGAATACTGTGTTTCCCCGCTGCATAGTAATCCCATTGTTCTCCGCGACTGTATGTGTCTCATAACCTTATACTTTTCTTTCTTCACCAGCTGCACACTTATCTGTGAATCCTCCCTCTTGGCCATCACGCCGGCTATCACAGATAAAAAAAAACAACGTGCGATGACATGTTTAATGAACTTCTGCATAATTCTCATTCTGAGGCCGCACGGCAGACAGAATGGAGGGAAAAATTGTTACAGTTAAGGCAAGAATCAAGAGGTGCAGCAGAAAAATTGCAGGAACGTGAAGAACGGCGGATGGACGCTTTGCTCCGCATAATGGAGGAGCAAAGTGCCATGCTTTGTTCTCTGGTGGAGCTTCAGCAGGGCCAAAGATCGCCTCTACAGCCTCTGTGTAACCACCTCCCCCCCCTCCCCAAGTCCCATAGCTTCCCCGCCAAGATGCGGGGTGAGAACCCGGGGAGGAGGAAGCTCCGGGGACCAACCCACTCTACCCCACAAGCCAGCACAAGCAGCAGCAGGCTGAGTTTCTCTAAAAACTAGTAAAAGCTGCTGTCTGCCCCCCCCCCCCACTGCTGCGACTGCTGGTTTCCCTCCTCACCCACCCCTTCTTGCCTACCTTGCCAGTGATCCCATGTATTTGTATTTGTAATGAAGCAATAAAGAAAGCATGATTTTTAAAACAGTGAATTTATTTCCTCTGCAAGCATGGGGGGGGTGGGAGTTGGAAAGAGGGTGCAAGGACGGCAGGCTTAGGGCTGAGCAAAGCAAGGGAGCGGGTTCTCAAACGCCATCTTGGGCACTCATAAAACTGGTTTTCACGGCGTCCCTGAGGCGCAGCGCCTCATGGTGGGCTCTTCTACTTTCCCTGCTATTTGGCTGCTGGTAAGCAGCGGACAGGGAATTTGCCTCTGCCTCCCAGCCCGCCATAAACGTTTCCCCCTTGCTCTCACAGAGCTTGTGGAGCACAGAGCAAGCAGCAATAACAATGGGGATATTTCTGTCGCTGATGTCTGAGCGAATCAGTAAGGAACGCCATCTCCCCTTCAAGCGGCCAAATGCACACTCTACTGCCATTCTGCACTTGCTCAGCCTGTAGCTGAACAGCTCCTGACCCCTGTCCAGGGCTCCTGTGTAGGGCTTCATAAGCCAGGGCATTATGGGGTAGGCTGGGTCCCCAAGGATAACGATCGGCATTTCTACACCCCCGACAGTAATTTTCTGGTCAGGGAAGAAAATCCCTTGCTGCAGCTCTCTAAATATCCTAGAGTTCCTGAAAACACGAGCGTCATGAACCTTTCCTGGCCACCCCACATACAGGTCGGTGAAACGTCCCTTGTGGTCAACCACTGCTTATATGACCATAGAATAATATCCCTTCCGGTTTCTGTACTCTGCGGCCTCGTTGTCCGGTGCCAGGATAGGGATATGAGTCCCATCTATAGCCCCACCACAGTTAGGGAATCCCATGGCGGCAAAGCCATCTACTGTAGCTTGCAGGTTTCCAAGGTTTATAACCCTGGGTAGAAGCAGCTCGACGATTGCCCTGCTTACTTGCATCCCAGAAGACCCCACTGTAGATTTACCCACCCCAAACTGATTCGCGACTCACCGGTAGCTGTCTGGCATTGCAAGCTTCCAGAGGGCTATCGCCACTCGCTTCTCAACTGTGAGGGCCGCCCTCATTTTGGTATTCTTGCGCCGGAGGGCCGGAGAAAGCAAGTCACCAAGTTCCATGAACATGCCCTTACGCATGCGAAAGTTTCTGAGTCACTGGGAGTCATCCCAGACCTGCAGCACTATGCGATCCCACCAATCAGTGCTTGTTTCCCTGGCCCAGAATTGGCGTTCCATGGCATGAGCCTGCCCCATTGCCACCAAATTTGACAGATTGTCGGTCACCCTACTTCCAAAAATGTCAATGTCAGTGTCCCTGTCCCTGCTGTGCACGTCCAGGTCCATCTCCTCATCGCTGTCATCGGGGTCCAGAAAGCGCAGTTGTCTCCGGATCACATTCCTCTGCAGACGGTACAGCATAAAATCCACAACAGTGCGCGAGGTCTTCACAACGGCCATTACTGCAGTGGTGGCATCAGCGGGCTCCATGCTTGCAGTGCTATGGCGTTAGCGAAGCACGGAGAAAGGGCGTGAATAATGGGATGCCTACCCACAGTGCACCGCTCGTAATGGGGTCGGCGGCACGAAAAAAGAGCGCGAAATTATGAAATGCCTACCCATAGTGCAGCACTCGAAATGGTGCCTGCTGGGGACTCCGGGAACTGTGGGATAGGTACCCACAGTGCAACGCTCGCTATGTTGACGCTTGCAAAAGTTGTGCGGACAGACACTGTCGACTTGCTGTGCTTTGCTATGCTTTGTAGGGACACACAAAATCGACTGTATACAGTCTGCTTTAAAAAATCGACTTAAAGGAAATCGACCTCCTGCTGTAGTGAAGACATACCCTTAATGTTGAGCATGTTCTTGAGTGAATCATAGCCTTGAAGGTTCTGCATGTACTGCTGTTGAGAACCCTAAGGCCCATCTTGTTTAGCTACAGTGTCACCTCACTCCCATAATAGAACATACTGCTTTGACAGCATAAGCATTATACAAAACTATATAGGGATTTATACTCTATTCTGTAAGCCAGCGGTTCTCAAACTTGACTGTTCCGTGGCCCCTTTTTCCTATGTCGCGGCCTGGGGGTATGTGGAAGCTTTCATTTCGGCGGCTTTTCAGCGGACACACTCCCATGTTTGGAGCTTCCACCGAAATGCTGCCGAATGCTTGCGACCCCTCTTGAATCGCCCTGCAACCCCCCCAGTTTGAGAACCACTGCTGTAAGCAGAGCTAATCACGCAAGGCCCAATTTTGGAAGGTGCTAAGTGCCCTTAGTTCCAAATGACTTCAGTGGGAGATAAAGGTGTTCAGCACCCCCACTGGATCCGGCCCCAAATTACTATTTACCCACTACCTCCAGGTAAAGTTGGATACTGGCATCACTCAGATCCATATTAAAATCTTAATACTGAAGTTACTAAAGAAGTTACTCATGTCCCTTCTCCTAAGTCTCAGTTTAGAAGTCAACTAATACAAGGAAGCAGAGAGACCAAAACGAAGGATTCAGTCATATACCTTCATGTAATAGAAACTAGTCAGGTATGAATCATCAGAGGTAGAGGCTCGGAAAACAATCTCCAAGGAGGAAAATCTCTCAGGCAACATATCAACACCCATCTGAAGCATCCACTAAACCTGAAGAGCAGGTACTGCCAGTCAGCTTCCGAGACAGAGCTTGGCATTCGTCCATGAATATTTCACCATGGCTGAGAAAAGAAGGAAGAGGAGAAAACCTAGAGGGAGGCCTTAATTTCCATTATCTGCCTGCCAGTTTCTGTCTAAATCTGAGAGCACTGTGAGTAAACCAAGCCTCTGGAATACAAAGGAGGAATGTTCAATAGTCTTTACGCCATGAATAGGAATTTCTGCAGCAATGAGATTCAACGAACAGGGACAACTCACTGACTTTTGCCCTAGCACAGTATTTCCCAAATGGTGGGTCTTTCCTGGGAAGGTTTTAGGTGGGTTGCAGACTGGGTGCAAAGAGGAGACGGGGAAGGAATGGGAGAAGGATTGGAAAGCAAGCTCACTCCGTACACACTCTGCAGCACTTGCTCCTGTCTCACAGGGCTGGGCCCAGCTCCTCGCTCAAGGCATTGCGACCTGGCGCTCAGGGTCTCAGCACCATTCAGGTTTGGCCTGGCTGTCCCTCCATCATGACATCTAGATTACTCATTCTTTTTTCACCATGCATTTCAAGGACTGACACAGCTACATGCACCCCGAAGCACCTGAGACTGAACTCTCTGGATTGTCATACGACAGGCATGACATTTCTAAGTTCAAGTACTTCAGTAGGCTGAAACGGTTTGTTTGCCAGAAAAAAGGGTGTGTAATTAGCAGTTATGCCAACAGGTCTACAAAAATGGATTACCTTGCTGCTTTCCCTGTCCACAAATGGTAGTGTAACCCACTGGTAAGGCCCTTTTGTTTTGAGTTGGGTTGTTGTTTTTTTTATTAATTTCTGGGGGTTTGTTTAAAAGTTTTAAAAATGGGGGGGGGGGGAGAAAATAAAAAAAAACCCAGGCAAAGGGGTGCGGTGCCCGCTACTCGTGGGGATGGGTACTCCCCATTTAGCAGTGAAGAAGCCTTCTGCACCCTGCATCAGTTGGGCAGCCTTGGCTAACAGGATGCAGCTCCCTGCCCTTCCACTCTCCTACTGCAGAGAGGAAGTAAATGGGGCCACACTGAAGGGCCAAGGTCAAAAGAGGAGGGAAGGCCACAACCTGCGAGTACTGAGACACACACCCCCTTGGAGAGAGACCCCTTCAGACTCTGCTGACCTTTCAGCACAGCCTTGTCTGCTTCCCCTGCAAAAAATTATTGGGTCCCAAAAAAGTCAAAATGTGGGGGGAGGGGGGGAAGAGATTGGTAAAACCCAAATATTGGCTTTAAAAAAAGGGGGGGGGGGATTTTTCATGGTAAAAAAATTAAATGCCGATAAAGGGCCTTAGCCATTGATCACTATGTGTTATGTTCTCCCTCTGTGCCCAATCCACAGAGAATGTGTCTGGTATAGTCCCAGCCAAAAAGTCAGGACTCTTCAGCTCAGGCTGTAGCTACTCATGCTTTCAGCTCTGGAGCTCCTTGGTCCAATCCCCAGTGTGAGGACAGCACTATGGCTCGCATAAAAGGACATCATGAAATAAGGATTCAAAAAATGTTTACCTCCTTCTGAGTTTAGTTATGGTCAAAGCTTGCCATGGATATAAAATATCTTAAAGTAACTACTTCATCGCCATCTGCACAGCACTGTAAAGTTAATGGAATTCCCTCTGCCCCATTCATATTGGTTGGAATTTAGTCTTTTTAATAACTTATTCCAGCCACTGTTCTAATATCTTATCTTCATTCTGATGTATGTTCCAAGATGGATGCTTAAAGCATTATTTCTTTTTCAGTAATGTCCAAAAAATAGACTATAGGCCAACCATGAACATGGTCATTAAAACAATCAAACATAGCTAACCTCGATCACTAACCTGAAGTCTTTAGTCAGTTTTACTCAAGAAAAAACCCTACTGACTTCAATGGGACCTTTGCCCAAGTAAGAAACAAGTAAGGTTTTATGAGTTCTGGTAAAGTCATTCTATACGCATGAAACATTTGTTGATAAACCTACTAAATGGGACATGTAAACCAAAACATTGAAGATGGTATTTTCAAAAGTACTGCCTTAATTCTACTCCCATTTAAAATCAGTGGGAGTTTCACCACTAGCTTCAGTTGAAGTGTGTTAGGCCAATGCTGACTGCTTTTACAAAACCACACCTTTAATACACTGCAAACCCGAGAATAAAGAATCTCGTTTAGAATTCTTTGTGACTGGTCTTTGTTTCTGTAGTAGAATGCCCTATTGTGGTTTAATAGAAGAATCTATTTAGGTACTCTGAAAATACAAACTACACAGGGAGTGTATATGAAAAAAAAATCAGTATCTATTGTCCCTTTCTTTGGGGACTGTTGTACACTTATTCCTGAATTGATTAAATAAAAATAGAAAAACTAATCAAAGCCCAAATTACAGTCTTACTGTAGATCTATCATGCACATATATTTTTATTACCATAGTGTCTAAATACCCATGTTAGGTAGGGAAATGTCATTTTACAAATGACAAACTGAGGTAGAAAGACAAAGTCAGGGATAGCAAACATTTTGGTCTAAAGGCCACATCAGGGTTGCAAAGTGTACAGAGGACCAGGTAGGGAACGCTTTGCCTCCCCAAAAAGCCTGGTCCTGCCCCCTATCCAACCCCCACCCACTTCCCATTCACTGACTGCCCTCCTCAGAACGCCCAACTCATCCAAGCCCCTCGTTCCTTGTCCCCTGACCGTCCCCTCCTGAAACCCCTCCCACCCTAACTGCTCCCCCAGAACCCCACCCCCTAGCTGTCCCCCCCGCTCCCTGTCTCCTGACTCCTATCCACCCCCACAGGCCCCTGGGACTCCTATGCCCTATACACTCCCCCCATTCCCCATTCCCTGACTGCCCCCCCTAGAACCTCCACTCCATCCACCTACCCCGTCCCCTTCCCAGAACCTCCGCCCCATTCAACCGTCCCCTACTCCCTGTCCCTAATGACCGCCCCCTGAAATCCCCTCCCCCTTATCCAACCCCCCCCCTAACCCCAACCCCACGCCACTCAGAGCCATGTGTCTGGCTCCGTACAGTCCGCCAGAGCTAGACATGCTGCCCTGCAGGAGCACACAGCCCCACCAGAGCCAGACACGCCGCTGCAGCGCTGCCCAGCAGGAACTACAGGCCAAAGCGCTGCCCATACTGAGGCTGCGGGAGAAGGACTGGGGGCAAACCTCCCCGGCCGGGAGCTCAGGAGCTGGGCAGGACCGGCCCGCAGGCCATAGGTTGCCCACCCCTGGACTAAGTGACCCGTCCAAGAGCAGACAGGAGTTTGTTGCAGAACAGGGATTTGGACCCAGGCCCGTAGGCTAGTCCCCAAACCATCTTTTGTCACCAAGGATGAGACAGTGTTGGGGAGACCACCTTTCTATATCTGGAGCATGCTAAATGGAAGTCACTGAGTAAAAAAAAAAAAAAAAAAAAAAAACCAGCCAAGAAGAAAGGCAAGAAGGGTCCAGACTTTCACAAGAGTTCAGCACCCACAAACAGGGTCAAATTTTCAAAGTAGTGCAGCATGTTGGGTGTAGAGCAATTTTGAAAATCTGCCCAAAAGCAGGAGTTTTCAAAATCCAGACCCTATTTAGGTGCATAAAGGGAAGCAAAGCTCTTTTGAAAATCTGATCCTGGATCTGTTAGCTCTCTCAAGTTAATGGTGTTTTTCTGATTTCATGGTAAAGGCAGGTCGGTGAGAAGTGTTACATGGCCACACACGCTTGCTGCTGTCTCATCATCAGTAAACTTTTAAGCAGTACGCAGGGTGGGCGTTTTACCACAGAATTCTGTGTGATTGCCTCGGCTCAGTCACGCAAGTGAGTGCGACTTCCTGCCCTATGTGGCTACTGCATTCAGGCAGCACAGCCTTACACGGCTGTGGGAACACTTCTGACACCATTCAACTGGGGAAAGAACAATGTTCAGTGTTCAGCTAATGGAACACTTAGCTCTCCCTCACCCTTTCTATTTGACAGAAGACTGCAGACAAGCCTAACATACTATAGATTTAAATTATGCGCAGCTATGGAAAATCCCACCAGAATGGCCTCTGAGAGAAGAGGGCTGCACACAATGGATGCTTTAACCATCTTTGCACTGTAATTGTGAAGACACCAGCTCCAGTTCATCTGCAAATTCGACA